>PVLA01014970.1:0-27686 GCA_004027455.1 Hydrochoerus hydrochaeris | reverse complement strand
GGCAGACAGTGGAATGAAGGAGAAAAGTAAACAAATAACAATGACAGAAAAATAGCATGGCAGAGATAAGATGGAGAAAATTGGTTATATCACTGTTTTATCTTGACTGATTTTATTTGAATCTTGTATGCTTGAGAGTGTCGAGTCTGAGAGTAGGGGCAACTACTCTGAAGATGACAGGATTCAATAGGATACCCATTCTGGTTTGATTGTTAACTGCCTTTGAAGTCTTATAATGTCTCCAATGTTTAGATTTTATTAATAGTGTAAAGCAATGCTAAGTTTATATTATATTTGACGATATAGACAATTTTATTGAAAATAACAAGAGACATCATAGTAACTACCGTAGATCACCTAGTGTTGTGTTTTTGTATGTTCTTTTCATTTTGTGTTTCTCTAGGAATTTGTGTTGCTGACTTGTTTTGATTTGTTTCTCCCTCTAATACAGAAAGGCTAGGTATAGAGACTTATACATGTGTAGAACTTCTAAGTAGTTTATGAGAATGGACTATAGTTATTGTAAAGGGGAAAAAAAGGAAAAGAGAGTATTCTAAAGGATATAACTGCATATATGTTTGAGTGTGTGGAATTAATAACCATGTTGCTAAAGTTTTAGTTGGATAGATGAGCAAAACTGACTGCAGTCTCACTGTTTGGATGTCCACTTTGTGGACTTTACTTTTGTAACCTGAACAACTGCATCTAAGAGGAAAGTATGTAATTATCAACTAGTGATTTTTTACTGGCTACTATTTTTTTTGTTTTGTTTTTGAGATTTTGTATGGTTTCTACCCTCTTTCTGTTTCAAAATTTTTTCTTTAAATAAAAAAGTTAAAAAAAAAGCAAGAGGAGGAAAAGAAAGTGCTCTAGAAGAGATAACTGTATGTATACTTAAGTGTGTAGGATTGATAACCATATTACTAAATTTTTGTTGGATTGGCGAACAGAACTGTTTGCAGCCTCACTGTTTGAATGTCCACTTTGTATGCTTTAATTTTGTAACTTAAACAACTGTATCCAAGAAGACAATAAGTAATGTATCAAATAGTGATTTCTTCCTGTTTATTTTTTTTGAAATTCTGTATTGTTTCTACCCTTTTTTCTGTTTTGCTTCCCCCCTTTTTAAATAAAATTAAAATAAATAAATAAAATTGAGGTTAAAAATTTAGAAATGTTATTGATAGATAATTCTTTTTGAAGGCATCATAGCTGTCTGTGTAAAAGCCTCTTCACTGTACAGGATTTTACATTATTAAATAAAATGAAAATAGATACAGAAACATGATGATTGTCTAATCTTGCTTATTAGTGTCAGTTGGTTATCAAGCATTTCATTTTTAAACTATATTAATATTATGAAGTGATAAGTTAATAGTCCTTCAATATTGTTGTCAGTTCTCTTCATTGTTAATTAAGCATCCATTCTATTTTGCATCTCTATAATAACATTTATTAATACAATGACTTTTAAAAGCAAATGCTTCAGTGTTATTATAAGGCTGCCATAGTTAGCCTAGAAGCAAATAAAGTGATATCATGGTGTTTGTAGTTGCAGAAATACATATTTAATATAAAAATTTTCTTATTTTCTGATTATGTCTGAGAATACTAAAAAACAGGGAAATTTGCAGAAAATTATGCAAGGAATGTATCTTGTTAACTTTGAAAGTAAATGTAAATTTTAAAATGAAAATAGCAATATATAGACTTAGGTGTAAGTTTTACTTTATGAAGATAACTGATCTTAGTTAAGTGGGACATTTAAATTTGATTCCTCTTTGTACTCCTTTGTTATCACTGTATTTCCAATAAAATTATGAGAACAGTTTCTATTATAATGGCTGAAATCTGATTCTGATTTCTTTAATCCATGTGTCTAATTTGGATATAGCTATGGGAAACCTGATTCAAAGAGCGGATGTATCACATTACAGTTTTAAGGGGAAGCTTTTGTGCTGGGAATTGAAATAGGAGTCTTTTCAATATATCCTAATTTAATTTTTAACCAGAAAGCTCAATGTCAGTGACTTTGATTTGAAAGTTAAACTACAGTTGGTATTTTAGGTAGACAGTGGAATTTTTTTCCCCCCCAGATATCTTACCAGGTGAGAGATTTATGGAGGATTAGTAAGGTCAGAGAAGTTTTATTTTTGATTACATTACAGAGAATATATGATGAGGAGATAAAAGGTGGATAGTAACTTAACTTTGGGAGAGGATCATAATTTATTACCTTTTTGATGTGTGAAATTTTTGTCTGAACAGCACATTATTACAAATCAAACAGAACTTTTATAGTAAAGTTTTCTTTGTTGTATGATTCACAATGTTACTCTTCTATTTTAAGCTTATAGTAAAAATGTGATTTCAGAGTCTCAATGTTCCAATACTCAACTATATAGTTCATCTTGAGATAGATGAAATGTTAGGCTCTGATTTGTATCAGCTTCCATATTATTGGTTTTTCTCTCACTTTCCTCTTTGACTTTGGAAAAACATCTACCAAGGTTGGTTTGAGACCTTTTATGACTTCTCTCACACACAGTCCCAACTCTTTTAGCACTGACCTTTGTCCCTCTCTCAGGGATGGAGATAACTCGGTACTAGTAGTCACAGAGAAAGAAATTGAACATTAAGGAGAGAGAGAAGTAAATGAGAGGAAAGCAATACCAGTGAATTTGCTTGGAAATTCCCTCTGGGTATTTTCACACAGAATCAGGTTATAAAAGCAGATAAAAATGTTTTATTGTTTTAGTTTCTTTGTGTGGAAGCATAAAAAGAGTTGAAGAGATGGAGGGCCACAAAGTCTAGCTTGAAAACAAGCTCTGATAATCTTGTTAGCCTGAGTAGACTGCTGCAGAATGTCTTCTTTCTTTTTACATCTTCTACTTGTGAATATATTTCTGAGTTCTTTCTGAACTTGGAGCATCTGTGTTTCACCTGAAAGCTCATGCCTTGTAACTGAACTTTACTGACAAAATACTAGACATTCTACCAGACATGTATACCAAATTTAAGATACATTCACATAAAAAGGACATTTTTATAAAGCCACCATGTGTTTTACCACCATAATTTATTTTTATCCTGACATTTATCATTATTTGGCATAGTCTTATTTGTATTACTTGTGTCCTTCTACTAGATACACACTTTTATGAGAAGCACACTCATGTTCTGGATCTCTTCTATCAACTCAAACAGTGTCAGCCACATATTAGGTTGGTTGAATAAGTTGTGGAGTCACACTATTCAGCAATATCCCCAGTGAAATAGTGTCCTATCTTCAATTTGAAGAATTATCTATTTAGAGAATCATTCCTGTATGTCCAAGTTCGTAGGTTTTGCAGTTGCAGGCTTAACAGGAATCTCACATTTAGTACATCCACAACATCCCTTCTGACTTTTTATTTTTTCTTGTTGCTAACGTTGCAGGCAGCTGAATTAGTTAGAAATATTATAGGCAGTGAGACAGGGCTAGGTCCTCAAAGGAGCCAATGCATAAGCTCAGATACTTGGCAACTGCACTGTGTGTGTGTGTGTTGGGGGATAGATAGGTCTTGCTGTGGGCCAGGCCTCAAGACAAAGGATCAAACAAATGCATCCACATCCTAAAGACTGATATTCTAATTATCTCCCTATCACCCTGAGGAAGCCTAGAGTTACCATCCCATCCCCTTAGGGAAAAGTCACAGCTCTAAGAATGCCTGTTTCCTACATGACTTGCTTTTCCATTTGTCCCCAATGTAATCAATTTTACCTGAACTATTGATCTTATTGGCTAACTATAGTTATGTCCCATCTTATGCCCATCTTCCCCACCTTGAACCCATCTCATCCCATGATTTTGCTCTATAAAAGTCCCTGGAAAATACAGAGTCTTTGGAAACCCGCTTGGGACTCCTTATGTCTCTCTTCAGACAGAAGCTTTCTTGCTTTCTTTCTTTCTTTCTT
Organism: Hydrochoerus hydrochaeris; assembly: GCA_004027455.1. NCBI lineage: Eukaryota > Metazoa > Chordata > Mammalia > Rodentia > Hydrochaeridae > Hydrochoerus > Hydrochoerus hydrochaeris. The sequence goes on along the minus strand of PVLA01014970.1, from coordinate 23,729 downwards.
TCTTTCATTCAATAAATATATTCTACTCTTAACCTCCATTGTTCCTAAAATTCATTCTTCAGTTTTAGAGAACACAAACTCACAGATATAGTAGGTTAGGAGTTTCATTCCCCTATATCACTATATCACCCAACACCCAAAGTTAAAGGAGGAAAGGTTTGTAGAGATTTCAGTCCATAATTAGTTGACTCCATAGTGGAGTGGCCCAGTAGAGGGGTATCACAAGAGAGAAACAGCTCATCATGGGCAGAAGACAGCAACAGCAGCAAGCAGTGACAAGACAAGTGACCATAGCAGCTTCTTTCTATCCCTTTTATATTCCAGTCAGCTGAAGGCAGGTGCCAAACCAATCAATGGGTTGATTTAGTAATCACTCATCCTTAATCCCAGCATCACACATTCTAGATTCAGCCACCTCTAAAAAAGCCCACTGTATGACTGCATGAGGCTTTTGGGGGACATCTTGGCACAAGCTATATCATTTTCTAATTTTTCAACCCAAATACTTTCTTAAACACATGCCACAGTCATCTAAAGTTACCTGATTTTTCTTTTCCCTTTACTCCACATATGCAGTAACCTTCTTTTATCTATGGGATATATATTATGATACTCCTGGGAGATTTTTTAAACTGCACATAGTAGCAGCCCTATGTATTTTCCTACACATTCCTATAGCTATGATCAATTTTAAGAGTTAGGCAAGAGGTTAACAATAGTAACTAATAAGAAACACATATAACAATTATAACAATGTACTCTGATAAAAGTAATGAAAATATGGCCTCTTTTAAAATACTGTGTTGCACCATAAGGAACTGTACAACTCATCAGGAAGTTCAGACGATTAGCTCCAGAATAACTCTGAAATCTAACACTACTTGTTTCATCTTTCCATTTTCAATCAGACAATGCACCACTGTGTTGCGTGGGTCTCTGCAAAAGCCAGGACACAGTCTCTCCACTTTCATTCTTACCCTTTGACCATGCATTCACCACATAGCAGCTAAGGTGGTATTTACATAACAGAAAACACTTTAAAGTGACTTCTCTTTACTATTATGTAGAATCCAAACTGTTTCTTGTGAGTTTAATGCCTTTCATATTGTCCTGTTCTACATCAGGTTGGTCCCCCTTGTCTCACCCACCACCAGTTGCAGCAACCTTCTTTCTGGCCATCAACTAGGTCATGAGCATGTTGGAACTCAGGGCCTGTTGAATTTGCTGTGTTTTGTGTCTAGAATGCTTTCTTCCCAATCTTGTCATTGAGACCTAAAGCAATTAAGTAACAGAAAGATTGAACGGGATAAATATTAGAAAGAAGTGTCACATTATCATTATTTGCACATAGCTCCAATTTAAAATAGTAGTCCCCATCCATGCTCCATCTCATCCCCTAATCATTTTTTTTTTTTTCTGGAACATAAGCCAGAAAATGATAGCATGAACTCTACTCCCAACAGAAGTTCCATAAGAATGGGAGCAAAGGACTTTGTCTTTTTTATTCCTTGTTATATCCTTAGGGTCTAGGACAATGCCTGGCTTATAGTAGCAGGCACTCAATAAAATACAAAACAGTGCATATGCCAAGGAACATGTAGAAAAATGCATTCACAAAAATTAAAAAGATAGCTAAATTTTCCATAGATTTGAAAAAGTTTCAGGGCTTGTGTGAAAGTATCAACTGACCGAGAGGAAAAGAAGGGAACAAAAGAGAAATAGTTTTTGAACTCCTAGCTTACCAGGGGAAAGGCAGAGACAGGGAATGCCTGTGAGGTCAGGAAACTGGAAGTGCAGTCCAGCACCTGTGTGAATGGTCTTGTTCTTAGTAAGGATGTGCCCTTCTCTGGATTCCTGTGCTTTCCTGCCAGCTGCCATTTCTCTGAGACATTAGGGTGTCAAGTTGAGAAAGCTATGTTCCAGAAATCTTAAGTGGCAATCAATGCTTTTTCTTCAAAAAAGTGAGTTTCAATTAAGTTTTAGAAAGTAAGGTTATCTTTGAGATGTAAATAATATGTTAACATTGTGCTAGATTTTGAAAAGCTGAGTACATTAACTTGGAATGTGCTGAGCTGGTGGTAAATGGATATCCGGGCTGCCGTTGCCAGAGGAGGATTTTTGTCTTGTCTTCTTCACATTGAAGAGAAAATGTAAGAGAGTCTAGGTCAATTAATTGCCTGCCCGAGTGCTGCCCTATCTATTTCAGATAGCAAAAACTGGAGAGGGCCGACTCATTTACTCCTTAAGCAGCTTCTTGCGGGGGAATCTCAGGTTCAGAATCCTACAAACCGTATGTTGTTAGTTTAGTCAGAGTTTGGCCCCTAGGAGAATTAAAATGAAAGGAAGTTCTACAATTAGAAGGTGTGGAAGTAGATAGCTGACTAAACCAAGCCCTTCGAGAGGCAGTGTGGGTTTGAGAGATTACATTCTTAGGATATATAATAGGCTATGGTTTAAATTTCTAGATTCTTTCACTTAAGAGCTTCTATGGCTGAATTCTAGAGGAACACAGGCTAAAGGTTTGCCTTCAGCTTTTATAAGGGCCTCACTATTGTGTTCTTCCTTACAACTGAACAAGGGGTCGACCTCAAGTTTGCCAGAGAGCTCAATAGAAATTTGAAGCAAAGGGCTGGATGAAAAGGCGACTTTTCACATACGATGTTTTCTTCTTTCCTAGCGTTTATTTCTTCTTCTGTTAGGTGGGCTTGTCAACTTGGTTATAAGTTATGAGTTGTTTATTAATAATTAACACTGGCCTTATGACTGGTCAGCTGAATGGGGCTGGGACAGAGCTAGCAGCATTTCCAGTGGGATGCAGAGAGTGAAGAGTTTGCAAATGGTGCTCAGGAGCACTGGAGAGTAAATGGATCTTTCATGTTAGGAAACCCAGCATCAGCAAGCATGATGCATAAAGGGCAGTGAGAAATAAGTAAAAACAGCAGCCCTACCAATGAACAATCAGAATTTGGTACAGAAATTATATATTTTATACTAATTTAATTTTATGCATAATTTAAAAAATAACCATACAGGTATGTTTAAAAGATAGAGATAGCATTGATGAAAAAACACTTAAACATATGTGAGGTGTGTGAGGGACTAAGAGGTCTTCAAATGTATTCCGGGAGAGTCCGACTGAAGTGCTAACAGCTGATTGCCCCATTGTGTTTGCCATGATTTTCTTTACTTATTACAAGTGAGAAAGGCTTAGCCTAGCTTTGTTCTCATCATTTCTTAAACACAAACCTGTTAGAAAAATTCATAATCAAAGATAATGTTGTATTTAAGTAACAGTGATTATTAACTAGAATGCAAACTTTTAAGTAAGGCTATCAGAGACATAAGCAATTTTTGACACAACAAATAAAAATATTAGTCTATGTGGTGTTTTTCAGGGTTTGTCAGCTTCTCTTCTTATTTGCACTTAAATTTTCCCTTTGATCTAGAATTAGAATGTGTTTTAGGAAAGAAATGTACTAATGTATGAAAAATTTATTTTAAAAATAGATTTAAATCAGGTCTGAGCTTAGATGAATTTGTTTAAGCTAAGCTACTTTGAACTCTAATTTCTGAGTAGTACTTTGGCTGCATAAGCAGAGCATCAGCTGAGCCTGATGCAATGGACCAAAATGGTTATTAGATCACCTTAAATCAAAATGATGTGATAATTCATGTTGAAATTAGAGGGATTTGAAGTTAGTTCTTCTTTTTCCTTTTATGCTATAATGGCTTCAGTTTAAATTATGTTATTCAAAGGGTACTGGAGCTTTCATAAATTATTCATTTGCAAAGATTTAGCTATTCCAAGCCACATCCCCTGAAACAGAATGGGTTGAGCAAAATGGTTTCGTTTTGCTGAAGCATTCATAAATATGTCTTTGCCTCACTTCCTTGACTGCTTTGGGTGTCTCTTTGTTTAAGTGACACTTATTTCCCACTATCAGGTTGTTGCATTTAATAGTTCCCATTTCTAGAACAACTTGGGAAGAGTTATTCTCATTCTGATTATCATCTAAATTCATCTAAAGTGTGATAAAAATTAAGACTGTACTTGTGGGAATTCCAGTGACTCTTGGATCTTTTTATGCAAGAGAGTCTTTGTTTAACATTTGTGATCTTATACTTTTCAGGAAAAGCAATAGCTGTTTCCTTTTTATGGGCTGTCCTTCTACCTATATAAATATCTACATTAATATGGTTACCCTATGAAATATTCTTGTTTATGTATTTTTATTTTTAGGATGACTAAATATGAATTTGGAATATTTCTAAGTTTGCTGTTTTCTTGGTAGATTTTTCTTATCTGGACCAACTCAATTCACTGTTGGACACAGATGCTTACCTGTTAATCAATCATCTATAACTATGGTTTTGAAAAAAACCTTCATGAGCTGATAGTCAATTCATAGGCACAGCTACAATTTGTAAGTAATTCTAAAAATTTATATTCTGCAATCTCTTTGAAAGATTAACTCACAGATTGAAAGATTGCTTCTCTTCCTGGAATAAGTATTTATTTAGTGTAGCTGGTGTTATTTAGAACAATATTTTTAAGCTTTGTTGAATTTGAAGTTCTGAGTCTCTTATCCTTTTCCTTTCCATTCCCTTCCCTGCTTCAAGTTTCTTGATTATAGGTAACACTGCCTTTGCTTAATCTTGTGGTAAATGAGAATTGAAGGCAGGTGAGGGTGGGAAACAGCCTGTGTGGCATTTTCCATAAATGACAGAGAAAAAGTAGCAGGCTCATAAAAGTGCTGGCCACTGAAGTTAGAGAGGAAAGTTAGGAGGAGGGGGTGGGTGGTGAGGAGAAGCAGCACATGTGGAAAACCAACTGTGCACAAATTTGGTAATGAAGTTAAGGGGACCAAAGGGCAGTGGCTGTAGAAAATGTTAGAATGAAGAGAGTTTATTTCAAGTTAGGGAAATCTGGAATATGTTTACCTAGAGGAAGTGAGCAAGAATGGAGAGACTGATAATACAAAAAAGAAAGAATTATTGTGAAAAATTCTTGGAGGAGCTGGAATTGAGAAAATCAATAATGTATGTGAATCTTGGAGGATGAAGGCGAGGGTCACAAGTTCCAAGCCAGCCTGGCAAATTAGCAAGATCCTATCTCAAAAATGAAAAGGGCTGGGGGATGCTACACACACACACACACACACACACACACACACGCTTACACAAAGGGGTTAAAATAATCAAGGAAGCAGAATACATTTTAAGAATCCAATGAGGAAAGAATTTGAAGATGTAAATTATGATGATTAATTTTATGGTGTTTAATTCTGATGATTAACTTTAGGCTTTGATATCTAGTTTAGCCAAATACCAATTTGGATTTACTGTGGTTTTCAAAGATGTGGTTAACATTTAAATCTGTAGGTTCTGAGTGAAGTGGATTACTTTACATTGGGTGAGCCTAATCTAGTCAGTTGAATGTCCTTAGTGCAAACACTGAGGTCCCCCAATAAGGAAGAATTTCTGCCTCTGGAGAAGTCTTTGAATTTGAGACTGTAGCATCAGCTTTTCCTTGGGTTTCTGGATTCCTGGCTTGCCACGTAGATTTTGGACTTGCCATTTTAGCAATCATGTAAGCCAATCCTGTAAAATAAAGCCCTTTTTTCTATCTATCTATCTATCTATCTATCTATCTATCTATCTATCTATGTATCTCCTCTGGGTTTTGTTTCTGCAGAGAATTCTAATACAGAGTTAGGATGGATGGAAGGATTTTGAAGATGCCCCAGTGAGTGATGTCAATCTCTTTTGGTAAAATACGAGAATATGATGTGTGATGAAAGTGAAGAGAGGGCTTAAATATAGAAATAGAAATGTTTCCATAGTCTTTAAGTGGGTGCCTGAGACTGAGTTCTAGAATAAAGAGCCTATCATATTCTTTCTGCATCCTAAAATCATAACACAAGAGTTGACATTGTGAAAGTGCCTAAAAAATACTCATTGTTTGCTGAATAAGCTGAAGGAAGGGACTGTGAGGCCCAGCTAAGATTAGATACTGCAAGTTCATGGTGAATAAACTGCCATAGCACCATAACTTTGTGAAGAAATGCTTGTTCTCTAGAAGTTGGATCATGAGCAGTCGTTTGAGAACTACAGAGTGTCAAGGGATTGAAGCAGCCAGTGTGGCAGTAAATGAATTTTGAACTATAAAAATGACACACTGTAAGGCTCAGGCTGGGTAGAAAGGTGAAAGGAACTAGATGGGGATTATTGGTTTGAGAAAACTGGAAGGAGCCAAGGAATAAAGTGACCCAACAAAGTCAGTGAGGGTGTTTAATGATAGGAATGGAGAGTTGGGAAGAAAAGAGGCATTCATCTATGAGTTTCACATTTCTCAGGATTTTGCTATCAGAGTATTTTTAAGTGGGCAAAGTAGGGGGAGATGAATATTGGAATAAAAAATTTATTGTGCTAGCCGTACATGTCTCAATTCCTTAATATTTAATTAAAGAATAATTAACAAAAGAAAATGTAGTTGGTAACTGTCCAGCATTTCTTACTTTAATTATGAAAATTTGTTGAGAGTTGCACAAAGCACTGGTGAGGTGATGGGAAATCCTCCAAGCAGAAACTGAATGTAAGAGGCACCCACCCTGGAATCAAAAGATCCTGGTAGAAGCCCAGGTATGTTCTGTCTGCTAGATAAGTGAACTTGTAGCACTCATAAACGTGTTAGCTTACAAAAAGATAATGAGTAATGCCTTTTACGATTATTGTAAAGATTAAGAGAAATGTACAAAGCTTCTTTTCAATTGTGAAGTATACAAATTAGTATTATTTTAAAAATATTAACTAAACACGCTATTATCCTTTGAGACACATCCCTTAATGAGATATTTTAAGGAGTTATTTTTAGTTATAAAGTAGCATGATTAAATAACATTTTAATTTTATTATTTTATTTCATTTTGAAATTACCAGTATTTCATATAGCATTATTATTTAATCCAATATAATACAAAAAGAAGACTTAAAATATACTATAATTCACCTTAAATATTGGGGTCTTTCTTTCTTTCTTTCTTTCTTTCTTTCTTTCTTTCTTTCTTTCTTTACAAGTCTCACTGTGTGCCCAGGCTGGGCTCAAAGTTGTGGGCAACCCTTCTGCCTCAGCTTCCCAAGCACTGGGATTAACAGATATGCATCACCATGTCTGGCAAGGGGTTTCCCTTGTTTTAAAACTGGTAAATCTTGTCATTCTTGTTCCCATCCTTAAGAAGAATATGCAGCAGATTGGTGTATGTATTTAACTTGATTTCAATAAATCAAAGCCTGAGAAAGTAGCTATAAATTGTATGTACTCTGAAAATAACTATAAGTAAAAGGATTCATTTCATGTTAGAGTTTATTCAAGAGTAAAGAAAAAATAGGTATACAGTTAACAATTTATGTAATTGTTTTCTCAATAAATGTTAATTTATCGTTTACAATTAAACCTATAAATTGTGAGAACTAGGCTTTTAATAGAATTCTTATGCAGGTGTCAATATATACTCTGAATTTACAAATGTTAACTTGTATATTAAGCCCTTCTGTAATCAACACAACATTTGATAAGTAACATTTAAACAGTTCACATGAAGCATGCATTAAATATGCACCCAAGGTGCTGTTTAATAAATCATACAGGACACATCACAGCATGTACGGTAAGTATGCTTTTCACTCTGAGCTCTGGTGCAAGAAAGCTTTTACTTCCCCTTGCCCTTAAATGGTCCCCTCTGCTCTGGCCTGATTATCACCGGCAGTAGAACTCACATCATGACAGGAAGCAGGAAAGAGAAGCTGTATACAGCAATCTGAGTAAAGAAAAAGAGACTTTGGGAATCTCACAGCAATTTCTGAAGTATGAGTTAGGAGATCAGCTGAGCAGTTGCACCAAACTCCCCAGAAGGGAAGTTTAAATGAAATAGTTTTTTTTTTTCTCTCGCATAACAGAAAGCAAGGTAGGTGGGCAGTCCAGGGCAGGTGGCAGGTAGTGAGACCACCCAAGCTTCCTAGGCGGTGGAACAGCATTGCCACCATCAACGTGTGATTTCTTTTTACCGGTGATGGCAGGTTCTTTAGGGTCCCATTTTCTAGCCATCAGAAGTGAAAGAGGGATGCAAAGCCTTTGTTTTTATGGATGGGACTCAGAAATAGTTCATATTGCTTCCATTTGTGTGGTTTGCCCAAAATTCACATGATTTTCTTTAATTACAAGAAAGGTTAGTTATTGTAGTTTCTGTCTGTGAAGATTTATGCCCTAAAGTTGGTAGTGTCATTCTTTTATCTTCTCTCTCCCACTGTTAGCACATAATCCATAAATAAGCTCATTGGTAGTTCAACTTCCAAGTGATTTCCATTGTTTTCCATATTCCAAACAACAGTGCTTCCTAGCCATAATAACCTCTGCCATGATGACCTCCTAGCTGGTTTGTGTGCTTGTATTCCTGCCCTACCTAAGCCACTGATTTTTAAAATTATAAATCAAGTCATCACTGCTGACTTCCCATTACCATAGAGTAAAATCCAAACTCTACACTATAAGGCTTGGTAAAGACATGACTCTTATCCTCCTGATACTGTCCTTGTGCCCATGGTTTTGTCCATTCAGTATCCTGGTCCTTCTGGCTGCCACTTTTTTCTAGAACACAGTGGCCTCTTCCCTGCGTCAGGCTCTTACACCCACTATTATTCGCCCTGGGAAGCTTTCTACTGGGATCTCCGCCTGGCAAGCTCACTTGCATTCCTTGGCACGCAGCACAAATGTCAGCTATTCTGAGGATGTTTCCTGATGCCCTTTCAAGTCTCATTCCTAGTTATTCCTTATCAAATCACTTTTATATAAAAATTCCAGTTATTTACTTATTGATTGTTAATTGTCCCCTTTTAGTGAATAATGGTCCTCAGAATGACAGTCTGTTTCTTAGATTCTGGCACCTAAAAGGAATGCAATAAAGGTCTATTGAATGAATAACTAAATAAGTTGGGTGCCCTTTGTGTAGATCTCTCTTTCTCTCTTATTTTTATTTTTTGTGGTGCTGGGTATGAACCTTCACAGTAGGTTACATTCCTAGCTCTTTTATATTTATTTTTTTAAATTTTATTTTAAAGAAGATAAAACCAAGAAAAATAAAACCAATCAAAATAAACTAATATAAGTGATACAGAACTTCAAAACCTTACAAAATCAGTAATAGTTACCATAATGCCTCTTGTTGTCTTCAAAATAGCTGCAGATACATTTGGACATAGTAAAAAATCAAGCAGAACAGAATAGAGCAGTAACAATAAAAACAAAACGATGAATGCAAGAAAGAACTTCAAAATAAGCTAATAGTAAATAAAAAATGGCTACCATAATATGTCTTGCTATCTTTTAAACAGCTGCTCCTGCCATCAGATTTAACATAATCAAACAAAACAAAAGAGAATAAGACCCAGCCCAAGAAAACAATGAAAATGATATGGTTTCCCAGGTGGGATCACCTCTTTGTGAGGCCTGGTTCTTTCTTCCCACAGTCCTTGAATGGCGCTGACTCACGGAGAGAGGTTTGGGTGTGGCTGTCCTCACCTCTATTTATTATTTCGAGGCTGTGCTCAAATTTGTGATCTTCCTGCCTCAGCTTCCCTGAGCAATGTGATTATAGGAATGTGCTGCTAAATTAGGCAGAAATGTTTAAGGCAGTCAGACAGGGCTAGACTCTTGAGGGAGTCAATGCAGAAGATGAGACTATATTACAGCTATGGCAGAAGGTGCATCTGTTGAAGGCCAGGCCTCAAGATAAAGATAGAATGAGCAGGCCTACATGCCTGCCTAAGGGATAATCAGTAAATTGAAGATTATCCTCACCTTGCCCAATAAAGTCTCAATAGCTATCAGCCACCAGGACCTCCCAGTGCATCCCTTCCTAACAAGGTCTTTGTTCTTTCTAGGTACTTTTGCCTGTGTGACCTGTTTCCCTAATAGATCAATATTAACTAAGCAGCTATATTTATAATCTTACTGGATGATCATCATTTTGACCTATGTTGTACCCACCTTGTGATTTTTGTATGCACATTGTGATTTTGCTTTATAAACTTCCTCTGAGAAGGGGGCTCATTTGCAGCGCACTTTCAGGTCTCCTGCTGTCTCTCAGGAGGTATCTCTTTCAATAAAAAGGTGAGGAGAACCTTACATGGAGTTGTCTCTGTTAGCTTTCATTCTGACTTAGATGTACCGCATGTTTTACCTAAGCTGTGCGTCTGTTGTTCTCTGCTGCTATTGGAGGTTTTAGATATTCTCCTCCCCTATAGACTGAATCCACACCCGCAACCAGAAGTTATGCTCATGTCCTATTATCCAGACTCTGTGAAAGTTAACCTTATTTGGGAAAGAAGGGGAAGTTTCACAGAAGTAATTAAGCGAAGAATCTTGAGATGGCAGTATCGTGAATTAACTGGGTGGGTCATATATCTAACGACAAAAGTCCTTGTAAAGGCAGAGAGATGTGAAACTCACAGAGAACATTATGTGACCATGAAGCCAGAGTGTAGCTATGCAGCCAGGTTGCAAGAATTTCTAGGAAGCTGGACTTGGCAAGGAGGGTTCTCCCCCAAGGACTCTGAAGTAAGCATAGACCTCCTGAGATCTTTATTTCAAATCCCTGGCCTCTCAAACTGTGAGGCAAATACATTTTTGTTGTTTAAGGCATATGAATAATTTTTAGTATAAGTGTGTCTCAAATATTGCATCAACTGTGTATTAAAAAAGTTTTGATGTTTATCTGAAGTTGTAATTTGCTAAATCTGGCAATCTTAATTTATTCACAAAGATATTTGAGAATAATATATAGATCCTGTCATGTAAGGACTGGTATAAAAATTTAAAAAGTCAATGTAAATACAAAGAGAGTGCAACTGATGTCACAGGAGTTTTAAATACAGTATAAAATTCTAAAATTTTAAGAAGTAACTGTTCAAAATATGAAAGATTTTTGTGTTTGGAATCATAAAATATTTTTCACAGATTAAATCTTGTTTAAAACTATCTCAGAACTCAGAAGTGGCCAATAGTTTTCTTCTGACTATAAAAAAAGGGCTAATGTACATCTGACTATGACTTACTTATTTTTTTTTCTAAATTTCCAGGGAATTAAGATCAAATTTGGGTTAGCTTTTATTTCCACTAGCAACACTTTAGCAGGTGCAGTTTGAAAACAAATAAATTCAAGGATTTAAAAATTTAGACTGAAAACAGCTTTTCATGAAACACATTCGAAGACAGTCTTCCCCAAGGCCTGCAGGTCTCTGCAAATGAGTCAGACCCTCCAGGAACCCATTTCTCCTTGCTATGCCTCAGAAGCAATTAATACCACCCAGGAGGCAAAATTCTGTTTTCATCTGTTTAAACTTTTCTTTGTTAACATTTATAATCACCTTTTCCCCCTTGCATATTTTTTGCACAAATATTATGCAGGCTATTAAACAGATAATTAAATATGCTTTAGGATCAGGTGAAGAAGCAAATGGAATAAGATTGGGTAGGGAGGAGAGAGTGAAAGAGAGAGAGAAGTAAAATATGTGGTATGTCTCTTACAAACAAGAATTATGTGCCCATGGTGGAAAGCCATGTTTAAAAGAAAACAAACAAACAAACAAACTATGGAGCACTTTTCCTTTATCAGCTTTACTTATGACTTAGTTGTGCTGAATAGTACAAGTGAACCATGATAATCTCCCCTCTGCCTTTTTGTTTTTTTTTAAAGACAGGGTCTGGCTATGTAGTGCAGGCTGGTCTTGAACTAGCTGATGTAGCCCAGGCTGCCCTTAAGCCCACAGAGGTCTCCTGGAGTGCTGGGATTTCAGGCATGTGCCACCATGCCCAGCTCCCCTCTGCCTTTGCAATTGAATAATTTAAACTCTATAAAAAGGAAAGAGTAATAGAGAGGTAAAGAGATAGTGTTAGATGTGAGCTGGAGTTTGCCCAAGTAGATAAGGGAATGGGTGAGGTGAGGAAAGTAGAAAGTTTCTAAGGAACACAATACACAAGAAAGAGAATTAGACAGTGATTTTTCATAAAAGACAGAGCAATTGTTGATCAGTGCCAAAGGAAGTTTCTGGAAAGTTTGATATTTACTTAGTAACTTATTCATCAATCATGTATTGACTCTGTAGTGTGTTAGGGATTATTTTAGATATTGAGGTTTCTCCAAAGAAAAAGGCTATCTTGATTTTAAAGAATGGACTATATATAAAGAAGAGAAAGACATGCTCATAAAGACATATTCAATAAAGGCTCAGTGTTATAGCAACAGAAATATAGAGAGTACACAAGAGTGATGAGCATGGTGGTGATAGGACCGAGTATCAGAATTTTTATAAAGGTGGTCCCCAGATTAAACTTCAGTAATTTTCTTAAGCGAAAGCTCAAAGCTCCTTGAGATTAGACACAGATTTTGAAGGAGCTAGAAAGATTTTGACAATATTAAAGAAAATAATCATAATTTAAAAATAGCTACCCTTTATCAAGGGCCTTATGTGCTTGTCAAAATAATTTTCAGGGCTTGATAAAAATTAAGGAATTATCACTCACATTTAATAGAGGATGCTGAGGAGCAGAGTATTTGAAGAATTATGTTGCTGTGTACAGTGACCGAATCAAAAGAAACTTCACTGGTGTGTTTTCTATTTTGCCTTGCTGCCTAAATATCAGAACATACATGTATTACTAGCTACTTTAAAGTGTGTCCTACATATGGTGTTGATGACTTAATGGCTAAATTTCAATTATCTTAATGGAGAGTTGCCAGTAGTTGACAGTCCCTGATTTTATGGGCCAAACTCCCAGAGAAAGCATGTAGGCTATGTTATGTTCAACATCAGCTTTCACTGTAAATGTCTCCACAAAAGTACACTCATCAGGATTCAGTATTTGTTTTGCTGTGTATTTTACTCAGTGTACAAACTAAAAACATTCTACTTAGAGCCTGCTGTGATAAATCAATCTTATCAACGTGATTTTTGATATATAACTGTCTCCTATTTACATTTTCTCATGTCACTGGGAATAGGCTTCTACTGATCTCTACTGGGAAGAATGACCATGGGTCATAGTTGTGCATTAGTGCATAAGTGTGCTTCCTGCCTACTGACCCCTTTATAAACATCTAGTCAACCTCTGCGTGTGGGGCATGGATAGCATTCTACATTTCTCAGTGTAAAAGCTTCCAGGTGTTGCTGTTGACTGGTCACACATCCAGAATCCAGGGTTTGCACCACATGGAGAAAACATCCTTGTGGCTCAGAACTGCCTTGATCCTAAGTAATAAATTAGTTTATCAGAAAACAATTATTTGGCACTTCCAATGCTCAAATGCTGAAAAGCACAAGATATGTATGTGAAGAAGTACCATCTCCACCTTCTAGGCACCCTTATTCTATCAGAAGACACCCACTGCCCTGTATATGGAGTGAGAAGGGAGGAAAGGGAAAATTTGCTATTTTTATTCTCATTTACAAATTATAATGAGGACTTTTATGATTTTTAAAAGTTACTTAAGCATAGAATACACTGTAGTAGGGAAGAGAAATGCTTAACAAGTGTTAACACAAAATTAAATGTTGTATGAGAGCATCTTTCTCCAGGACTTTTCATTTTATTTTATAACAAATGATGATCCATTAATAATTATTTTGAGAAGCATGAGAGATACTGTTACATTTGCTTTTAAAACAATAGTTTTAGATTCAGACTGATTGGCAGTTGATAAGTGCAGAGGCAGAAAGAATAATTAGAAAGTTGTATCAGCTGGAAAAGTTGAGCTTGAAAGAAATGGCGTGGCTTTGAGAAGGCAGAATCAGTAATAAATTGTTTGTGGGGAGCAAAGAAAGGAGAAGCCACAGATGACTCCCAGTTTTCTGATTTTGGATGTTGACCCCATTGTGGAATTGAGAACATAGGAGAAGATTTCGTAGGTTGAAGTGAGAATATTGCCCCTTAGTGAAGGAACTCAGGTCTCAGATTAGCAAATTGCAGAATGTTAATGTTAGGAAACCTATTCAGTCTTGCTAGGGCCTGAAACTTCTACTACTTCTTATATTTTTCCATATTATTTCTGGTGTGGAATGTAGGAAGAGAAAGACCTGGTGTCTGGAAAATTTGACCTATAAACACTGATTGAGTCCAGGAATGGAAGTAACAAATTCGGGGTGACACTGTGAATAAATGTTTAGCTGAAATTCAGGTCTGAGAATTTTTGGAGAAACTCTTTGAAAAATTTTCTTAAAGCTAAAACTTTCCAATTACATTTTCATTAAGCAAGATAAATATGATTCCTCTGCTATAAAGAATTCTTGTCCATTAAGCATGTACCTGGCTTTTTATTCACTTAGCTCTATGGAATAAGATGAAAGCAGAGTCTGGGACTAGCTTCACCTGGTGAAATTAAGATAAAGGATCAAATATCTTTTGAAGTACAAATGGAATATTCATTTTTGACTCATGTTCTGTGCAAATGCATTATGTTTTGGAAGATTTTCATAAACTCATCAGACTAAAAACAATCTAAACTTGGTTCTGTGTTCTGTGTGTCCTTTTTCTTTTTTTTCACCTTAAAACTATGAAAACATTGACTTTGCTCTTAACAATCCAATTTTCTACTTATCTTCATAGGTTAAGGGTAGAAACTCAGGAAATTTGTTAACATGCTAACACACAATCAGGAAAAGGAAAGACATAGGGCTCTATAGCACCAATTATTTGTGTCCAGATACTGTGTTTCCACTCTTGCCAATCCCCTTTATTTGGTGATTGTATGCGTTTTCTCTTGCTGCATAACAAATTACTTCTAAGCCTGGTGGCTAAAAAATGTTATTTTCTCTTAGGAGAGGCCTTAGTACCTCATCATGTGAACATCTCTTTAGGGTTATTGAAGTGTCCTCATGACATTGTATCTAGCTTTCTTCAAATTAAATGATCTCAGAAAATAAGACGTAAGCCTTGATGTCCTTTATGACCTGTCTTGAAAATCACACTCTATAATTTATCCAATATCCTGTTGTTTACACAAGTCTGCTCTATGCAATGTGGGGATCGCATCAGGGCATAAGGAGGAGGCAGAGACTGATGGAGGCTGTCATGAATTCTGGATTCCATATTAATGAAAACTATTTTTCATATTAATGAAAACTATTTTTAAATATGTATCCTTCTGGACAACTGAGATTATAAGTTTCATTAAACCATCATTGTCATCCACTATTTCCACTAAGCAAGCTTCTAGAGATATGCTAAAGAGATTCACAGTCACTAATGAGACACAGGTATGTCTGGAAATATAGATATTGTGAATCAGCACCACTTTGGCTATGAAGAGCAATAGTTTATGATTTGTGCTTCCATTTTTAACATAACCACTGGCCTCTCAATTGAGAATCTTAGGTATCCTTGCAAGTCAGCTTTAATGGATGGTAGCACCAGGTAAAGTCAGGGTTCAGCAAAATAGTTAATGGATATATTTTCAGCAGATGGAACTTGGAAAGGGACCAGTTGCACTTAGTCAAGAATTTCTACCCATGAGGATTAAGACTTTGTTTCATAGAAAACAATTACTTCATCTCTTCCTATTTCCTAAAGTCTATAAAAAGCTACTCTATGAAAAGTGTAAGTATGTATAAGGCGTCTCATCACCCTTTAAAAAGTCTTCCTTGTTTCCTTTCTTGCCTTTCTTGGCTTCCAAAAATGCCGCAGCTTCTTTGAATACGATTAAATTCTAACACAACATGTGCCAACTTGTAAACTTACAATTAATGTAGCTTGTGAACTTAAGAAGATGCCTTCTAAATGTCCCATTTTAAGTTAAAAAGAGCATGAAGTACATAAGGGAAACTCAAAATAAGACATGGTGTAGGTCAGGGTTGGACCTCATTTCATAGACTCTTTTTAGCAGCTCTCTTAAGCTGCCTGAAAGCAAGTTACTATATTCTGTAAACACAAGGGACCCTGCCAGGAATTGGGGATGTATATGGAAATATTTCAAACAGGGTGGATTCCATCCTTCTGGATCCAGAGAAAGAAATTATCATGAAACTATATGGGGAGGAATGTTTATAGGAGGCATTGCAAGCCTATGTCACTTGGAAGATTAAAAAGTGTACTTTTGAATTTAAAAAGGGATCCCGAGTACAGTCCTATTTTAGCTTTCTGTTCCATCAAAGAATTTAAGTGCTAGTTATATTATAGAACAGTTTGATTTTACCACCTGAGGCTAAATTAAGAAAAAGAGGAAATAGGAAATGGGTTACTGGAGGGATGGCAGGATTAACACTCTAGTGATTCTGCTTGTATTGATTCTGAAAAGTAAATGTTCAACTAAATACACCTGAACTTCAGATTGTTCCACAAAAATTGATAACTGCTTTATTTTTATTGATAAAATAATGTAAACATGCCTCTTAAATTCTAAGGGAAACTTGTTCCTTACTTCTTTGAAGGATTTCCTGCCCATCATGCAGGTAGGATTTTTGTATAATCCTCATAAAATACTAGCTTAGCGATTCTTACAGCATATTAATAAAGTAGAAAAGGAGCAAGTAGAAACATCTGGTTCTAACCCTGAAAGTACTTTAATCAAGGTCAATATGTGAGGGCAGAATTTGGAAGTGGATTTAACAAACACCTTTGATGCACCATCAAGGGTCCAGTTTTCTCTATAAAGTTAGATTGGCCACTCATTCACTGATTTAAAAATAGGCACAATACTAATATCCTTGATATCTATTAGAATAGACTGGGTAATGCTGCAGTAACAAGAAGTCAGTAAGGGTGTATTTGAGTTTAATTGTCTTTTGACAGTCTACTTTGGTTCTGGCCTATGTCACCTTACTTCAAGATACAGATGGACAGAGCCAACTGTCTGAGACATTGAATCTCTTATATAACATGGAAAGAAAGCTATGGAAGTCTGTGAGCTGGATTTTAAAGTTTCCTCTTTGACTTCAGCTCACATTTCCCTGGAAAAAGCAAGTCATGTTGTCAATCCTGGTTTTAAACAAAAAGGATACACTATCCTAATTCAGAGAGCGGTTGTCACAAGTCATCAGAGAATGGGGAAGGATGATATTCCAGGAAGGGGCAGCAAATATACAAAATGCTAATAAAATCCACCAACCTCACTGTAGTTGAAATGAGATTAGGCTGAAATATAAATGTAATAATGCTTGTAAATTTGCTAGAACAAATTGTATGGCTATGTACCTATGTCATTATTACTGCTAGTGAAGGACTCACAATGATAGATAAGGAACTAACTGTGAGTGTTAAATACTTATTCAATGAATGGATACAAGTAGCTTCAAGGACACTGTTTTCTAGAAGAGAAGGTAGAATATCTGCAAAAATATAAATGCTACAAGAGAAGGATGAAAATTTATGGTAATTCCATAGAAGAAACCATTTCAGTGGAAGAAGTTGGGAATGATTCATACAGATTGGGCACCTAGGACTTTTCCCGAGCAATGTGCAGTTGTCAAATATGGTAGTGAGTGTGTCCAAATGAAAATGATCTTCAATATCCCCAAGATTTTGAACTCAGGACATTTTCCAGTGTTGTAGAATACATGAAAAGTTAGAAACTAGCAAATTCTATCAAATTAGTGGCTACATCACCCAAATGGTGGAGATGTGTTGTAGTAAGCAGGTAGGTGAACTTCGTTGAGTATAGTAGGTGGCTAATGAGAAGATGCAAATTCAGGAAGCACCTTAGGGTTATTGCAAGGCTTCAACTTTCAGGTGTGTCTGACAGAAGCTATGACTGTGGAAACACCTAGTGTAATGTTTGTCAAATTGTGGTGCTTCAGGATAGAATAATGTGCATAAGTAAGTTAGTTACAGCTTTACAATCAGTGTTGCATGAGTGTGAATCTGTAAAGGAGCTAATAAGAGTAAAATAATAGGGAAGAACCACAGGAATTAATACCATAGTAAGTGAAGACAGAGTTTCTAGACTTGCACTCGTAGAAGGGAACCATATAAGGCTGTGGTCACTGCACTTTTCCTTTACAAAATAGGACCTTTCTTAACCTACTCCTGTTTCACTAATGCTTTTCATTCACTCCATAAGTCTTACTGCATCAGTCCAATGCCTGCACAGACTACACATTTGTGGCTAGAGATGACTCTCTAGCCAGCTGTGACACATTCGCTGTCCCCATTTGAACTATCTGCTTACAGAGAGCATTGTGTTTTTCCCAAAATCTGTTTATGCAGGTTGCACCTGAAATGGTGTAATTTACTTAAATATTATATAAACTGCTGAAATATAAATGCAACAGGAAGAGAACATTGCTTCCATAAAAAGTTAAGCTGGTAAAAAATATTGTTCTCTGTGTAGATGTGGGAGAGAGGAACATAGAAGATTTTTTTAAAAATTTAAGGGCTCGTTATAACCCCCCTGGTGCAGCATCATGGTGAGGAGAAAAGTGTAACTCTTGGAGCCAGATCCACTTGGACTGAAATGTCGCTTCATCTGCTTGGAAGCTGGGTGACTCAGTGACTTGATACCCTTGTCTGTGAAACAGGGATTATAAATAGCTCTAATCTCATTATGCCATTATGTGACTGCAATGACTTGTGACACTAACTATCCAGCCAGATCTCACAAGTTAAGGGCACACACCTGCATCAGACTCCTTTCACTTCCAATACTGGCTGTAAGCTTTGGGTCCCCAGGCTGCTTCACTTGTGAACAGCTGGCCATGAGTTAGATATTTTCACTAACTCCTAAGCCTTGGTGTTTTGCTAGAATGATTCACAGAACTCAAGTAAATGCTCTCTGTATGACTATAGTCTTTTTATAGCCACAAAGTACAAATCAGAGGCAGCCAAATGGAGAGAAATGCATACAGTGAGGTCTGGGATGCTCTCAAGGGCAAGGATTCTGGTCCTTCTTTCTCTTTGGAGACTTGAACAGTATCACCTGCACCCAGGACATTTATTTGCTGAGAATACTTAAAAGTACTACCACTAGAGAAGCTCACTGGTGTTACTTAGGTGTCCAGCATTTTCATTGGAGTTTTATTATGTAGGCATGATTGATTGAATCATTGACCACATGCACAGTTTAACTTGGCCTGCAGCCTTCTTCCCCTGTCTGACATCAGTGGGCTCAAAGCTTCAACCCTCTAATCACATAGTTGGTCTTTATGACATGGTACCAAGACCTTGGATGAAGAACACACTCTTTCTCTATCTATTCCCCTTCTCCCTGCTGCATCTCTATTGTGGTTTCAAGATTTTAAAAATCATATACATTTGAGAGAGTATCTAACAAAACTGTCTTGTGGGGAAGCCAATATTCCAAGTCATTTCATGTTATTACCCATACCATTGTTATTACAGTTATTCGGATCGCTGAGTCCTGCGGCAATCTAAATGGTCACATCATTATGATAATAGTGAACATTAAAAGAGATGGTGGAAATGCCATGAACTGGTAAAATTTGATGACTAGTAAACGTTTTCCAATTTTCATTGTTTTTTAAAAATAGAAATTCATAGCTAGCATTTATTGACCATAGAACTCATGCTGGACTCAATTCACATGATAAAAACCCAAATAGCCATGGCTATATCAATATCTACATCTATTATCTATTCAGCTACACAAGGTATGACAGAAAAATAGTTGATCTAAATTAAAAATTATTACAGTAAAAGATGCTTTGCCATTAACCCCCTTAAAATATTTTTTTTTGCTTTGAGCATACTTGCTCCACGTTCTTGCCACTTTTTAAAATATTTTAAAAATTTTATTTAAAGAGAAAAAAAGCAAAACAGAAAAAAGGGTAGAAACAATACAGAATTTCAGAAAAAAATAAACAGAAATCACCAGTTGATAAATTACATATTGTCTTCTTAGACATAGTTTTTCAAATTACAAAATTAGAGCATATAAAGTAGACATTGAAACAGTGAGGCTGCAACAGTTCTGATCCAATAAAAACTTAGCAACATAGTTATCAATCTTACACACTTAAACATACATGGAGTTATATCCTTTAGAGCACTTTTCCTCCTTTTGCTTTTTAAGTCCATTATCTGTTTAGTTATATCATGTTTCAGGTTTCTCAGTACCTGACTGACTTGTTTTGTTGTTGTTATTTACTTTTTAATCATCTTATATTATTCTGTTGCTTTGTTTTTGAATTTCTCCTCATCCATGCCCCATGGATCAGCTTTGATGAGGTTGGGAGTTTTTTGGAGGTATTTTGTTACTTTGTTATCTATTTTTTTTTATTTTGAAGGTAGCAAAATACAGCAGAACAAAACAGAACAAACCCATGCAAGGTGGTGCAGTGAAATTGGCACAGAACCTCACAGCAGGTCACCAGGACAACAGCAATAGGCACAATAGTACATCCCATTCTCTTCACAATAGTTATTCTTTCAATCAGCTAGATCAAAATGGAAGGAAATGCCAAACTTATAAAAACAAAATATTGAATAGAGCAGTACCATTAATCAGAACTGAGCAAAACAGTGATAAAAATGTTTGCCTTCAAAGAGATGGTAGAAGGAAATGCCCCTTACTTGCCACACTGTATACATTCATCCTCCCAAGAGATACTCAGACCTCCAGCTCCAACTTGCTAATGGGGGTGTGGGGTGGGGGGGTGGATGTTTGATTCTTAGCCTGTGCAGGCCAACAGCCACTTACCAGAGCAGTGAGCTAGCTGCTTGTTTTCCCAGCGCCCCAAGTTCCAACATGGTGCAGAGCTTGGAAATGCCAATAGTTCTTGCCCTGGAACAGCTGCGGCTTGTCAGGCCCCAGCCACTTATCAGGGCAGCGAGCTGGCTGCCTGTTCTCTCAGAGCCCCAAGTTCTCTCTTGCCACTTTCTGAAGCAGTTCTGGCCACCTTTTCCTGAGTGTCTTTTGTTGCATTGTTGTGGCTGCAATAATCAATTCAAAACATTTACCTTTCATGTTTACTTTGTCTTTGAGGAAGAGCCAGAAGTCACGGTCTGGTGAATAATAATGTGGACACATGAGAATGCTTTTAGGATTGGATAGCACTTAGCAGCAGCATGTGTGATATTTTTGATCACACATTGTTGTAAAGACACTCATGAAAGAGGATTTCCAGAATGTATTTAGAAAGTGGAATAACAATTCACTAAAAAACAAAACCAGAATAAAAAACTCTCCCCAAACATGCTTACATCTGCTCTTTCCAAAGGCAAATGTAGAATTCTTGATGTTCTCACCTAGAAAAAAATTTTGATTGTTTAATTTTTTAAGTATCTTTTGATACCTTGGTATTTGGAAATACTGGTTTAGAACAGAAGTAGTATGAAATAGTTACAAAAACCAAGCCAGACATAGCAACACATGCCTCTGTTCTGAGGCTGAAGCAGGAGGATAGCTAAGTTTGAGGCCAGATTGGGTAACTTAGTGACTTAGCAAGACCCTATCTCAAAATGAAAAATAAAACAAGGCCTCAAGATATATGTCAGTGCAAAGAATGTGTTCTCACTGCCCAGAACCATAAAAAAAAAGGCTATATGCCATATTTCAGCAAGACTTAACAAGAGTTTAATGCTGACTAATGTGACACAAATATGAAGAAATGAACATAGAGGTCTGTTATTGTAACACTATACCAATGATGCTCATGGAATGACTACATTAGTGAAGAAGATAGTAAATTATATTCCTAAGTTTTAAGGACAAATTTGTGGAATGGTACTTGTAAGAAATGATTTCAACAGCATTTATGTTTTTGTGTATCAATCAAAAAAATTTTCTAAAGACCTTTTGCTTAAACATTTTGTTCTGCTGGTAAATTTCAGTTATCTGGAAATTAATTTGTATGAAGCATCACCTAACAGGCTAATGGAGGGGAGATGGGGCTATGATATGGAGGAAAGAGCATGATGATTGCAAAATTGGGGCAATGCGTCACCTTTGTTACACTGGATACAGTTTTCTTACTTCTCCAAACCTATCATTTCTCAGGTGTAAAGCAGCAATGGGAATGTGTGCCTTACAGGATTACTGTGAAAATCAGATGAAACTAAACATAGGAAATCATGCAACACTTACCCAGAAGACAAGGCTGTCATAAAAGTTCTTTAAAAGTAATTCATTATGTCTATTCAAAGACCAGAAAGTCCTCCAGCCATTCAATTTTTCTAAGCCTTCATCTGCTTATCATCAGCAGGTTTCGAGTTTTGTTGTTGTTTTAAAATCTGAATTTATGGGTAATGGGCAGACAGAATGATGACAGTAGCATGGTGAGGTCTGAGAAAGGTAACTGAATTTTACAGTTACTGATAATTTTCAAGAGAGCAGTTCCACTGAGTGGTGAGGGGGAAGAAAGGTTGCAGGGATGTTTGCATCATAAGGAATTCCTTTAAGACACTGGGTGGGAAAGGAGAGAGAAGGGAGATAGGGTAGCTGGCTGACAGGTACTAGGAGAGGGATGTCCCACCCCGAATCGGGAGATGACATTTACATTTTATGAAGGTCAGTAAGAAGAAAGAAAGAGACAGGGTTTTAAGAATCAAAGCTCTTTCAAGCTCAGGCTCGGCTGGTAACTTACAGCGTGCCTTGCCTTCCTTGTCTTCCACCTCTTCAACCCCTGCAAAGGGGAGGGAGGCACTTTTACTTTCTTTGTCTTCCTCTTGATCTTAGGATGAAGAACCTTTGAAATAAAGTCTGAAATAAAATCTTGAAGATTATGGCTTAGATCTCACAAAATAAAAAACAAAGACGGTATAAACAGTTTTTGGTTTTGTTTTTGGTACCAACTCGAGACCTTGAGCAAACCAGGAAGATGCTTGTGCTGTTGAGCTAAATCCCAGCCCCCAACAAATCTTTTTAGAAAATGGTCTCTCCTTGTCCAAGATGATTACCCTTAAGGCTGGTGCTATGAAAATGTTCTTTGCCTGTTTATGAAGGAAATGTCTGATTCTTGAAGAAGCATTTATTGAGCTAAATTGACCTCTTATAGCACTAACATTGCAAATGCACTTTCAGATTCAAGGCAGATCTCTTCTCCCCATTTCTAAGCTCAGAGCCCTTCCCTGGCTCTCGGGACATCTACCTCAGTTCCTGTTTTCATTACTTACCGACTTCTGTGCAGCTTGTCAGTTCTGTGTTCTTCATCTCTCCCAGTTTAACCACATCTTGGCAATTTTCTGACTGATGAAATTGCCTGCTCGTTGTTTTCCTTGAGGTAAAACGGTACCCACTTAAGGCCCATTTACACAAGGAGGAAGAATGGCTGTTTAGAAACCCAGCATCAGATATGGATTTTCTAGACCATGTTGTGTTTTGAACAGTGTGGTATCAACAGAGTCAAAAGCTACCTTTTTTTATTTTTTCATTTTGAGCTGTGAGACCATGAAAGATCTTCTGCAGTCTGAGTTTTAAAAATAATCCTTTTAGATTCAGATTTATTTTATATTTTACACTTATTTTTGGCACCATTTGTGTTACAGGGAACTAAGTGTAATAAAGAAAAATAGTTTCTAAGAATTGTAAAGTTGCCGGAGTCCAGCTGCGGCAGGGCTAGGGTTTCCCAAAGGTGGACAGGGAGTCGGTGAGTGAGAGACAGAAGACACTGCACACCAGTCTGTGAGTGAATCTGAATCCGCTTTATTTTTTAGAAGCTGGAATATATATTTGCTAACCTTGGCAGCAACCCCCAGCCCCAAGTAGGAAGCGCCCCAGGCCCAGGGCCAG
>PVLA01014969.1:0-27689 GCA_004027455.1 Hydrochoerus hydrochaeris | reverse complement strand
GCCTAATATAAGGCAACTATTAGGAAATAATTATTCTTGAGATAAATTTACTTTATTTTTCTTTTTTCTTTTTTTCTTTTTCTTTTTTTTTCATTTTTTTTATTTAAAGAGAAATAAAACAGGAAAAAGGTAGAAATATCACATAATTTCAAGAAAAGAAGATAAATAGTAATAAATCACTAGTTGATACATTACATATTGTTCTTTTAGAAATAGTTATTCAAGTTACAGGATTAAAGCACACAAAGTGGACACTAAAGCATTGAGAGTGCTGTTCAACAATCCAACAAGAACCTAGAAATCTGGTAATCAATCCCACACATCTAAACATACATGCAGCTATATCTTTTATAGCACTTCCTATTTCCTCTTTTTTTACAATAGCAATTATACATTTTTAAAATTTTATTATAAATTTACTTTAAAATACATTTTAAGTAAATAGTAGAATTTTCATATCATTTGTATCATTTATACATTGACAGTTATTTAATATTTTATCAAATTTTCTTTACGTGTAATTTTATAATCTTTTCAATATTTATGTCTAAATTTCTTTATGACTTTAATGGCCAGATTTAATATTACAGCTACATTTTAGCCTTGATTTCTAAATTGTAGATTTGATTTATAGAAATGTACTTGATATCTAATTTCATTGAATGGGAACTGAAAAGTTATAGTGCTTAATGTCAACTATCTGGATATCACTTAGTAATTATGTTGCCTTCTATAAATGAATTGGATGCAGAGGCTCAATTTTCTTCAGTATAAAATGGGGATAATAGTCTTTGGCTTGCAGCCTTGTTGTATGGATTAATAATTCTATCTATGTAAAGTACTTGGTATGCTATGTAATATCAAGTAAACACTAACTATGCCATCTATAGCTGTTGTTTTCTCCACAAAAGTATATTTACTTGCTCCTAGAGGAGGAGATACTTAGCAAAAAATGAATGAAATTTGAATCAAAATTGTTTAAAACATATATCTATGGCCTTCACTCAAAAATTATTTTACATTATGCATTTTAACCATCTAAAGTAGCCATAGGATGAAGATGCTTAATTATGCATGTAAAGGCTTATTGTATTAAATCAAACTGAGAGAAAATGTGCTTATCATACCTTGACACTGCACACAGATGTACAGATGTATGACAAATCATATACCTCACTGAATATATTTTTCCATCTTTAAGAAGTAATCCATGTAAGAAAGCCTGTAACTTTTTAATGTTCTAAAATTATCCTTAACCTTAAGTGATCCTTAACCAAATAGTTGGCACAAAAAATTTGCTTATATGAATGATTTTGGTAAGATAATTCATAACGAATGTGTGTGTGGGGTATGCGCATTTTATTTTGTGGAGGGAGATATAATGAATCAGTGCTAAAGATACTTTTATACTGCTGTAGCAATGTGGAAGTTAGGTCTTGCAAATGAAGAATCAAATAAAGAAATAAAGAACTTCAATTCTATACTCATTATTTTAATGAAATTTTTGCTTCAGTCTTTCTTTTACTGTTTTCTACATTTAGAGATAAGTGAAGCACCTCTCTTATGAAAGACATTTTGATACAAGTAGGCACAGCAAAAAGACAGTTCATTTTATTAAACAGTATCCAAATTTTGCAGAGAGATATTTTGAGGGTACGTTCACCATCCTTACAATGGAAAATAACAATTCGGATAATTAAAAAATAACAAAAATCCACAGTGGTAGTAAACTAATTTAACAAGTCTTTTTTGGATACATTTTACTGCAGTAAACTCTCCCTGTGTAAACCTCCCACAGTCTTGTTAGCAAATTAAAGCAGCAAAAGAGAGGTTAATAATATCACTGATATGGAAAGAGGAAATGACACATCAACATTAATGAAGCTCCCATGATAAAAACATCAGCAGGTGTTTTACAAAGATTTTCATTCTTTGAAACAGTATAGAATTCTAGGACAGAGTAAGAGGAATAGCTTTAGTTGCAATACACTCTTGTGCAATTGGCATGATTTACAACCCAATGAGCTTGCCCTTATATTCTGCCTTCAAATTCATTAGCTATAAATGTAAACTGCTATCAAGCATCCATTATAGGCCCACAGGTCAGACTGGAGTTGACTTTTATAGTATTTAATTATGACTCCATAATGAAAGTTGAAAAATTACACAACTCCAAAGGAGATAATCTGTAGTATGCTGTGGCATATGTAAATTACAAACTTCAGAACAAATATACAAGCTAATTTTGATCATTCAGTGTGATGGTACTTCCCATAAATATTTAACCATCTACTTAGCAGGTACTCTGCTTGGCTCATGTTTTAGTTTTACTGATAACAGCATAAACAGTCTTGCCAGTTTGTGGATTACTTCTACTGTTTCAGCTCAATAATGTGACCAGTTTTCTAGAAGCCAACATTGAATAATACCAGAATTCTAACCCAATCAGTGAGTACTGATAATTCAAGAAATAAATATACAAGTATCTTAAAGATTTAATGCATAATTGCTTTTCACTAGTAAAATTTGTTCTATGGAGTTGATAGTAGACAGAATCTCAAGACTTTACCTAATATCAAAATGTTTTACAAACAAGGATTGAGGCAGATTAATTAGTAATGTAGACCAACCTATCACAAACATTTATAACCACTTTTATGCATGTTTCATTATAACATTGAATTAAGTCCAAAGGTGACAGATTGGTGAATCTGAAAAAATGAAGTGAAAATAAATTTAAGATGTCTATGCATTTGAAAAGACAAAAAGTTGAATTTCTAATACACACAACACTGTGAACAATGAAGAATTTTTTTTCTTTTTGATACTGGGAATTGAACTCATGACTTTCCAGTAGAGGCACAAAAGTACATGTGTATGTCATTTTATTGATTGTGAAAGTTAGTTCCACAATGCTAAATACCTTCAGATATCAACAGGAACAGTTTGGGCCTAGTAATGATCAACAATGAAGAAAGTCCTCACTTTCAACTGCTCCACCATTAAGCAGTCTCTGTAACCTTTACAAAAATAGATAGGTACTGTAAATTACTTGCTTTTCCAAAGATTTATTCTGTCTCTACTAAACCTTGAGTGAATGAGTCTTCTTGGCTTCTCTGATATATAGCTTAGATACCCTATTTAATAAAAACGTGAGAAATTTCTTCACCTGAAGTCTAATATTACACTGAAAAGAGATATGGTTGGCAACTGGTGATATTGAATTGTAACTGTATTAACATAAATGTAGTGGACTATTCAACATTTGATCCCAGACTCCTGATATTCACAACTTAATAAAATACACTTTCTTGTCAAGTAGAAGGGGTCACAGGCTTGCCTGTAGGAAACTGAATATGACAAACATGATGAAATGTCACTTTTACAAGTTGTACTAAATAAAACCACATGTTATTATTATGATCGTTTTCTATTTTTTTGTTGACTTTGTAGGAGCAATCCATGAAGCAAGTAGTTCAAATAGAGATCACATAACTTGGTTCTGTAGGTGGTCACTAGAAACTGAGAAAACCCTTTAGAAAGAAAGAAATACTGAATCTGGAAGCAGGAAGATTATGAATTCTGAAATAACCCAAAGAACCATGGAAGTAGATTTTTTCATGATGAGATTGCAGCTCTGTTTAACACCTAGATCACGGTCTAGTGAGATTCCAAGGGAAATAATCCAGATAATTTGTGCCTAAATTTCTGACCTACAGAAACTATAGTTGGGCCAGGGATTTATCTCAGTGGCTTAAGCGCCTACCTGGCATGTGAGAAGTCGTGGGTTCGATCCCTGGTTCAAAAAAAACAAAAACAAAAAAACAAAGCTATAGTTAATAAGTGTGTGTTGTTTTAAATCATAGTTTCTGAATGATTTTAGACTAAACCAGTTGTACATGACTCAGTTTATATGATATTTGGTGCCATGAGAAATTTATTCTAAGTGTCTTCTTTGAGATTACTTTGTACAGAAATTTGCTAAGTTGACCTAGAATTTTAGTGAGCTTTCCTGTAAAATAAAATTTCATTAATAAATTAATCAGGAATTCATGGAAATTTGGATCAAATTATATGAATGAAGAAGCAGCACCCTGAATCTTTGACTTTTTTTCTTTGGTATTTTGTTCTGCTTCCTTTCCTCCTTACTCTCTCATCTTTTGCCTATAAGCTCTCTGTGGAGGAAAATGATTACAGCTAGTTAATATTAGCCCTCTTTTTTGTCTCTATCATCTCTTTCCCCATCACTACTCAATACCACCTTTACTCTCTAACTTTAATGTTTCCCCAAAGTAGGAAAGCAAGTATTGGAATGAGTATATTCTGAATTTCAAGTCATATGAAAGCCATGGAATAACTTTATTTTTGGCCTCTAACCATTTAAATGTTTTAACTTTTAAACATGCCTTGTTCTTCTAATTTAGTTTTTTACTTAAAGAAAAAAAAAATGGTTAGTGGAAGTCTGCATTGGCGTAAGCTGCCTGGAACCTTCACCGAGGACCCACCCTGTCACCCAGGACATCTAGGATGCCAGCCACAGGCATAGGCTGCCTGGAACCTCCCCTGTGGGTACACCCTGACACCTGGAACATCTCAGAAGCCCGCCCAAGACTGAAAAGTGACCGGGACTGCTTCTGCTGGGACTGCCATCCCACCTGGAACATCAGAAGACCTCAGCAGGCTCCAGTTAGTGTGAAAAACTTTAGAATTTTGCTCCCATTTGGCAAACCTTGGACTACAGTGTATTAACTGTATCAATGTGGTGAGTATGCCTCTAAAATAGAGGTATACAGTGGATAAATAGGGACAGTAGTAAAAAACCCTCCAACTAACTGCAAGATTTTGGTGAGTCTGAAAATAGTGTGTGTGATCCCATCCTACACATAGAAAACATCAGGCAGAGTGAAAATGACAAAAGGAAAAAGCAAAGTGCAGTCTCAAACATATAGTTTACCAGAAACAAGTATAGGAGATTTTGAAATAGAGGACTCCAAAAGTAACACACCAGAAATCTCTGAAAAGCTAGTGAGTGGGAAAAAAACTCCACCAGGCTATAGAGGAAATCAAATTGGAAGTACTCTCCCATGTAAAGTTAGAAATAACAATTTTAATAAATGAGTTGTTGAAAGCAACTAAAGAAGAAATAGAGAAAAAAGTACATGAGCATGGGAAACTGATTAAAAATTGAATGAACAATGTATAAAACAAGCAGAACTCATGAAACAAATTCAAAAAGATATCCAAGAAACAAAAAATTCTGTTGAAAGCATGCAAAACCACCTAAAGAATGCTGAGGATGGAATTTTGAATCTTGAGTACAGGAAAACAATTAATGATCAGGAAAGGATAGAACTTTTAAAAATAAAGCAGCATGAAATGACAATCCAGAAGCTTCATGATGATGCCAAAAGCAACAATATAAGAATAATGGGCATCAGCAAAGATACAGGAGTCCAGGCAAAGACATATGTAAAGTATTTACAGGAATAATAGCAGAAAATTTCCCAAACATGGGGAAAACATCTGATATGCAGGTAAGTGAGGCATTTAGACCACCAAACAGTCACAATCAACATAAATCCACACCCAGACACATAATGATTAAGATCTCAGACACACAGTATAAAAACAGAATACTAAAAGCTGTCAGAGAAAAGACACAACTCACTTATCAAGGAAAGCCCATTAGATTCATGGCAGACTTTTCAGCACAAGCCCTCAAGTCAAGAGCTTGGAGTGAGGTATTTCAAGCCCTGAAGGAAAACAGCCTTCAAACCAGACTGATGCACCCAACAAAACTTTCATTCAAATTTCATGGAGAAACAAGATACTTCCATGACAAAGAACAACTGAAGAAATTCATGTCCGCCAAACCAACCCTAGAAAGAGAGTACTGAAAGACATGCTAGACAGAGATAAAAATGCCCACAATCCACAAAACAACAACAGAAAGAAATATCCAGGTAGTATAAGCAATTAAAAAAGGGGGAAAGCAGAAAGAAAAATCTGGAAAATAATATGGCAACGTCAAGCCAGTACATATCAGTGATATCCATAAATATAAATGGCCTCAATTCACCTATAAAAAGAAATAGATTGACAGAATGGATCAAGAAACAGGACCCCACAATATGCTATATGCAAGAAAAACATCTGACCCAAAAGGAAACTCATAGATTAAAAATCAAAGGATAGAAAACAGTATTCCATGCAACAGGAACCTAGAAAAAAGCAGGGGTAGCTATTTTGTTTGCAGACAAGTTGAACTTCGAACCTAAAATGATTAAAAGAGATAGAGAAGGTCACTACATAATTGTTAGTGGAAAAATTCAAAAGGAAGAACTAACAATTATAAATATATATGCACCAAACAAAGGAGCACCCAGCTATATAAGACATATACTAATGGACATGAACAGCCAAAAACACAAGAATACAATTTTAACAGGAGAACTTAACAGCCCATTGTAACAAAGAGGTAGATCAACTAGACAAAAAGTCAGCAAAAAAAAAATAACAGAACTGAATCACACCTGTGAGCAATTGGACTTAATAGATGTTTACAGAGTGTTCCACCCAACAACATCAGAATAAACATTCTTTTCAGCTGCACATGGGACATTCTGCAAAATAGACCACATATTATACCATAAAATATTCTTAAGATACTGCAAAGGTATAGAAACAATACCATGCATAATATCTGACCATAATGCAATGAAATTGGAAATTAATAGCAAAAGAAATTGTAAAACCTGCATAAATACATGGAAATTAAATAACAGCCTTTTGAACAACCAGAGGGCTACAGATGAAATTAAAGAAGAAATAAAGCAATACCTACAATTCAATGAAAATATTGAAACAACATACTGTGATCTGTGGGATGCAATGAAAGTGGTCTTAAGAGGGAAATGTATAGGAATAAATTGTCATATCAAAAAAACAGAATGAGCACAAATAAACAACCCAATGCTCCATCTCAAACATCAAGAAAAAGAAGAGCAAGCTAAACCCAAAGCTCATAGAAGAGAATAAATTGTAAAGATTAGAGCTGAAATCAATGCAATTGAAACCAAATATCAATATAGAGAATTAATGAAATGAAAAGCTGTTTTTTTGATAGAATAAACAAAATTGCCAAACCCCTAGCTAACTTTATCAAGAGAAAGAAATAAAAAACCCACATTCATGCAATAAGAACTGAAAAGGGAGAAATTACTGCAGATCACATGAAAATTCAAAATATCATGAATACCTATTTTGAAAATCTCTACTCAAATAGAATGGAAAACACAGAGGAAATGGACAGATTTCTAGAAACATAGGAACTACCAAAGCTCAACAAAGGAGACATAGCAATTTTCAATAATGCATTATCAGCTATTGAAATTGAAAATGTAATTAAAAACTTATGAACAAAGAAAAGCCCAGGATCAGAAGGATTCACAACTGAATTCCACTGGAAATTTAAAGAAGAGTGGATACCAATACTCTTTAAACTTTTCAATGAAATTGAGAAAAAATTAATCCTCCCTAAATCATTCCTGGAGGCAAGTATTACTCTGTTACCAAAACCAGAGTAAGATCCAACCAAAAAAAGAGAACTATAGGAAAATCTAACTAATGAACATTGACGCAAAGATTCTCAACAAAATACTGGGAAATAAAATGCAGCAAAACATCAAGAAGATTATACATGATGACTAAGTGGGGTTCATTCCAGGAATGCAGGGATGGTTTAACATACACAAATCAAAAATTGTAATACACCACATCAACACAGCCAAAAACAAAAACCACATGGTCATCTCAACAGATGCAGAAAAACCTTTCGACAAAGTCCAACACATTGTCATGATAAAAACCCTTCAGAAACTCTGAATACACGGTGTCTACCTCAACATTATAAACGCCATCTATGACAATCCTACAGTGAACATTATAATAAATTGACAAAAACTGAAAGCTTCCACTTTAAAATTAGGAACAAGACAAGGATGTCCACTATCATCACTCCTTTTCAATATAGTTCTGAAAATACTAGCCAGGGCAATCAGACAAGAGAGAGAAATAAAAGGAGTAAAGATAGGAAAGGAAGAAGTTAAATTATCACTGTTTACAGATGACATGATGCTCTATATAGAAGACCCAAAAATCTCCATTAAAAGACTACTAGAGGTAATAAACCAGTTCAGGAGTGTAGCTGGAAAATAAATCAATACTCAAAACTCAATAACATTCCTGTACACAAAAAACTCACTGAGAGAGAAATTATGGAAATATTGCCCTTTACAATAACATGTAAAAAATGAAATACTTAGGAATCAGTCTAACTAAAAATGTAAAAGACCTATATGCTGAAAATTATACTACACTGAAAAAGGAGATTGATGAGGATATTAGAAAATGGAAGAATGTTCTTTGCTCTTGGCTAGGAAGAACCAAAATTGTGAAAATGGCCATACTCCCAAAAATGTTATAGAGATTTAATGCACTCCCAATCAAAATACCATTGACATACTTCACCTATCTAGATAAAACACTAATAAAATTCATTTGGAAACAGAAGAAACCTAGAATAGCAAAGGCAATTTTAGGCAACAAAAGCAAGGTAGAAGACATCTTAATTCTAGCCTTGAAACAGTAATATAAAGTCACAGAGATAAAATCAGCTTGGTACTGGCAAAGAAATAGACACAATGATCAATGGAACAGATTAGAAGATGCAAGCACAACTACAAAGACACTCAACCACCTGATATTTGACAAAGGGGCTAAATATGTCCACTGGAAGAATAGCCTCTTTAATAAATGGTGTTGGAAAAATTGGCTCTTTACATGCCGAAGACTGAAACTAGATCCAACCCTCTCACCATGCACAAAACTAAAGTCTAAATGGAATAAAGACCTAAATATTAAAGCAGAAACACTAAAGCTACTGTAAGACAGGGTAAGTAGAAGTATTGGAGACATAGGGGTAGGTGGAGAATTCATGAACAAAACGGAAACTGCATGGGAAACTCTTCAAAGAATCAACAAATGGGGTCTCATTTTATTGAAAAGTTTCTGCACTTCAAAGGAAATCACCAACAGAGTGAAAGTAAACCCACAGAGTGGGAACAAATTTTAGCCAACAACCTCTCAGACAAAGGACTTCTGTCCAGAACATATAAAGAATTGAAAAACATCAAGCCCCCCAAATTCAAAGACCCTCTCCAAAAATGGGCATCTGAGATGAACACACAGTTCTCAGAGAAAGATATACAAATGGCAAATTAATACATGAAGATATGTTCACCATCACTGGTCGTTTAGGAAATGCAAATTAAAACAGCAAAATCCTGAAAACAATCAAGATGCCCATCAACTGCAGAGTGGATGAAAAAGATGTAGTATTCTTACACAATGGAATATTACCCAGCTATAAAAAAGAATGGGCTTGAGGCCTTCATAGGTAAATGGAGACAACTTGAGACTGTCCTCATTAGTGAAATAAATAAGAATCATATTTACAAATATCATATTGTGTCTCTAGTGTAAAAAGTAAACAACAACTACAAGTGTAATAAAACCAAAATGTGTAATTGCTATTGTAAAAAATAGAGGAAAAGAAAGTGCTCTAAGGCATATAACTGCATGTAAGTTTGAGTGTGTAAAATAGATGACCATATTGCTGAATCTTTGTTGGATCTTTGAGCAGAACAGTTTGTAGTCTGACTGTTGGAATGTTTACTATGTACCCTTTAGCTTCGTAAGTTGAACAACTACATCCAGGAAGACAGTATGTGATTTATAAACTCCTGATTTCTTAGTGGGACTTTTTCTCACTTTCTTTTTTTTCTTCATTTTTCTTTCCTTATTTTAGAATTCTCTATTTTTGCTACCATTTTTTCTGTTTTGCTTTTTTTTCTTCTCTTTAAATAAATATTTAAAAATGTTCAATTACTATTGTAAAAAAGGAAATAAGAAGTGCTATAAAACATATAGCTGCATATATGTTTAGGTGTGTGGAACTGATAACCATATTTCTAGGTTCTTGTTGGATTGCTGAACACATCTGTTTGCACTCTCACTGCTTGAGCATCAACTTTGTGTGCTTTAATTTTGTAACTTGAAAAACTATTTCTAAAAGACCAATATGTAATTTATCAACTAGTGATTTCTTACTGTTTATCTTCTTTTCTTGAAATTCTGTAATATTTCTATCCATTTTCTGTTTTTTCTCTTTGAATAAAAAAAGAAAAAAATGAAACAGAAAGAGTGTAGAAATAATACAATATTTCAAAACAAAACAAAAATAATAACCAGTAAGAAATCACTAGTTAATAATTACATGTTTTCCTCTTAGAAGTAGTTGTACAAGTTACGAAAGTGAAGCCTACAAAGCGGGCATTTAAACAGTGAGACTGCAACCTGTTCTGTTCATCTATCCAACAAAAACTTAATAATAAGGTTATCAATCTTACACACTTAAATGTACATGCAGTTATATCTTTTAGAATACTTTCTTTTCCTCTCTTTTTTTCTTTACCATAGTCATGATCCATCGTCGTAAACTGCTTAGCATTTTTACACATGTATAAGTCTCTACATGTTTACCTAGTGTTTCTGTATTAGAGGGAGAAACAAATCAAAACAAGTCAACAATACAAATTCCTAGAGAAACATGCAAAAACATAGAAAACCACAATACTATGTGATCTACAGTAGTTACTATGATGTCTCATGTTATTTTCAATAAAATTTTCTGTATCTTCAAGCATAGTATAATTAAACTTAGCAGTACATAACAGTATTAATAAAAACCTAACATTGGAGACATTATAGGACTTCAAAGGCAGTTAATCATCAAACCAGCATGGGTATCCTATTGAATCTTGTCATCTTCAGAGTAGTTGCCTCAGCTCTCAGACTTGATCCTCTCAAGCATACCAGATTTGAATAAAATCAGTCAAGACAAAACAGTGATATAGCCAATCCTCTCTGCCTCATCTCTGCTATGCTATTTTTCTGTCATTGTTGTTTACTTTTCTCCTTCATTCCAGTGCCTACCCATTTCATCGAGCCCTTCCTGCCATTGTTCCTGGAATCCTGGTGATTTTCTTCTCTCTTTCTAGAATGTCCTTCAGTATTCTTTGCAGGGTTGGATTGGTGATCACAAACTCCACAGGTTCCTCTTTTTCTTGGAAATATCTTGTCTCTCCATTAATTTTCAGAGACAGTTTGCAGTGTACATCAATCTAGGTTGGAGGTGATTTTCTTTCAGGGCTCAGAATATTTCACTCCAAGCTCTTCTTGATTTGATAGTTTGCATCAGGAAGTCTGCTGTGATTTTGATGAGTTTTCCTTTATAGGTAATCTGTTTCTTTTCTCTGGTTGCTTTTAATATTCTGTTCTTGTGATGGATTTCTGGCATCCTGATTATTATATGTCTGGGTGTAGAACTGTTTTGTTTGTAGCTGGTTGGAGTTTTGTATGCCTTGTATATCTGGACATCACTTCCATTTCCTATGTTTGGGAAGTTTTCTTTAATTATTTCTGTGAATAGACTTTTTATTTCATTTGTTTTTGTCCCTGCATCTTTGTTCATATTTTTTACTCTTAGGTTATAAATCCTCTTGTCATCTTCTAGCCTTTGTATCATTACTTCCTGGTTCCTTGTTAATTTTAAGAGCTCCTTCCTTTTGTGATCATACATTGCAAATCTATCTTCAAGTTATGAAAATCCATCTTTAGTTTTTGTTAAAAGGTTTTGCCAGCTTTCAATGGAGTTTTTAATTTCCTGGTATTTTCTTTGGATGTTTCAAGTATTCTAGATTTTGTTTATATTCTTCTTCAAAAGCTTCTCTCCTTTCTCTGGGTTTCTCCATTCTTCCATTTGTGTCTTCTTAAGGATTACCAAGCATTTCTTTTATTAATCTTATTATATCTTGCTCCACCTGAGTTAGAATTTCAGATTTAAATTCATCAATGAGGTCACATAAATATTTCTTTAGCTCCTATGAGTCTGTGTCTGACATTGCATGTTTGCTGGGCTCAGCCTCCTCTGCATTTACCTCTCCTGGACTCAGTTTCCCTGGTTCAGTGGTTGGAGGGCCTTTGCTATTTCTCTGTCTTGTCATGCTGCTGGTTTCTTTCAGAGGGGTGAGTTGTGGCAGTTTCTGGGCCTCTGGTATTCCTTATAGTATTTCTGCATTGCACTGACTAGGGAAATGCTCCCCCCCCCCGTCTGCTGCAGGTCTGGGAGGTGCAGGCAGGGGTGTTGTGGGTCGGCTCCTCCCCCTAAGTCAGTCAACAATGAGTGCTTCAGCAAGTTTGTGTGTTCAGTGCAGATGTCACAGGTTCGGGACAGCCTCATCCCTGGCTATTGGGTACCAACCAGGGGCATGGCCCAGCTCAAGCAGATCCCACCAATCTACTTTGGGCCTGGAGTTGCTAACTGAGGCCACCTCGGTTGTTAATTCAAGCCTGTTCTTCCCAACTCCAAAGTGTCATCTATCCTTTCATGCTGCTCTGGGGAATCCAGTCCCCATGACTCACCAAAATCTGCACAGCTCAACTCGCTTTTTCCACTCACTGTTGCAGCACCTCCTCCCGCCAAGGGTCTTGATCTCACCAACCCCTGCTCTCAGCAGGGCCGCCATCTCAGCTTGATCGTGAGTTGCCTGACTCTAAGACATGCCTGGTACAGCGACCGGAGCATGCCCAGCTCCAGCCCTCCATCCATGTCTATTTTTTTTCTTTCCTTTTCTTTTTTTCAGTTTCTTCTTGGGTCATGAGAATTCCTCTCCTTTTGTCTGGTCTTCTCCATGGTGTTAGATTCTAGCATCTGAGTTGTTTTTTTCAGAGAAGCTTTCTATAGTGCTACCTGTCAATCGGCCATCTTGGATCTCTCTCAACCTGACTTGTTCTTTCATAAGCAAACTTTTTGATCTCCTTAGAGACTACTGATTTTTCCAAACAGTGCAGTATGCTTCTACAAGAGGGTGAAGAAATTCCTCCAATATAAATTAGCTGAGAAAGAACTGAATGTGCTCAAGTGTCTGAAAACCCTCAGATTTAGTGTTTCAATAATCCCATTACTAAAGGCATCTATTAGAACAATGATCTGAAAGAAGTATCAGAAAAATTGAAACTTAAAGATTAAATAGAATTTTTGTAGAATAGTTAATGAGATTCTAAATATAGTAATATTTATATGATATAAATATATTTATGTATGACAGTTCTAATTAGATTTTTTCATTATTTTGTGTAATTAATTAATAAAGTTTTCTGATCCTTAAGACAGTACCTCTGAGTATTAGGAAAAATACTGAGAATTTTAAATGTTTGTAAATTAAATATATTATGAAATGTCTAAATGAAGTCTCAAATTCTTCATTCTCTTTTTACATCTAGCCACCTAAATTCCCTTACTAAAAAAAAGCATTTATAAACACTTTTTTAAAAAATTATGGGCATAATATGACTTCCATAAAGAGATTTGCTTAGAGGCTAAACATATTTTTACATACATCAATAAGTATTGCAGACATGCCCATGATAAACCCTAATTGCTGCCACAAACCTTTTCAAACACCAAGCATATTTTGGAGAATACTGAATGCATACTCAGTTGAAAATGGGACACAAAACTTAGCTGGAATTTCTCAGATGCTACTGTTCAAAAGCTATTAACAATCACCTGAAAAAATAATTTTGATGATAGTTCTATTTTGAAATTAAACACTTTAGTAAAATGGTGCAGCTTTTGTTGAAAAAAGTTTGGCAGCTCCTCGAAATGTTAAATATAAAATTTACAATATGACCTAAAATCTCTACTTCTAGATATATATCCAAGAGGTCTGAAAATATATGTTCACAAAAAATTTATGCATGAATGTTGATAAAAGCATTATTCACATTAAGGGGAGAGATATAAAACATTGCACAAAACCATACAGTGAAAGGCTTTTCTCTTTCATTATTTTGTTTGTGATAAATAATAATTATACTATATATATATCAAATCTTCATAATTTTGTTGCCCATACTCTTCCTAGTTTTTGTCCCCTTTTCTGAATTCCCCTTCCCCATCTTGAAAGAGTATACCTCCCTGTTTTTTATCATCTGTCCTTCAATTTGCTCTTTAAATTATGTATAGGTTTTCTCTTTCTGATAGATAACCATGTGATATTTAATCTTCTATGTCTGACATTACAGTCTGATGGCTTGATCCATTTTCTTCCAAATGAGTCAAATATATTCTTTATTGAGGAGTAATAATCCACCATATGTATATACACATATTTTCATTATTCATTAATCTATTGATAGTTATCTAGGCTGTATTGATAACTTAGCTATTTTGAGTTGGATTGTCATAAATAGTGATATGCACATAGCAATGTAAAATGATGTGATGCCTTTAAATTCTTTCCAAGCAATACACAGAAAAGGAAAAACTGGATCAAATGGAATTTGTATTTTTAGTTTTGTGGGGATTCTTCTTTCTAACTTTCATAGGGATTTAATTAAATTGTATTACCATTAAGAATGTAGAGATGTTCCATGTTTCATTTTCCCCCAAATCTTCACCAGCATTTGAAGTTTATTGAGTCCTTAATTATGTCCATTCTTCCCAGCATAAGTTGGAATTTCAGTGGTGCTTTGATTTCCATTTTCCTAAGGCCTCAGATCCTAGACATTTTTCATATATGTTTGGCCATTTCTACTTCTATTAAGAGGTACCTATTCATTTCAACTGCCTATTTTGTGTTGAGTTTTTTGTTTTTTGAAACCTGAAAACTGTGTCTTTTCATTAGGAATTTCAGACAATATATTGAGTGTTATTACTGACAGGATTTTATTAATTCTTGTCATATCTTTTTCTATGCTGTTATAATTCTACTTTCCTTTTTGGTGCATACTGTCCATACTATAAATATTTTATCTTTTGTGCTCATTTGCAATGCTGACCTTACCATCACTGATTTTAGAATTCTCTTATTTTCTCAAATATTGGTTTGGTGGTCATGGTTTATCTTTGTTATGAAGGTTTTAAATTGTTCATCAATTTTGAGGGATAGTTTTCCAATCCTAATGGACTATTGCTTTTTTTAGGGTTTGATAATCCTCACTCCATCTTTCATTTTCTTTTTCTTTTTCTTTTTTTTAAGACCTGGTCTCTCTATGAGGTTCACACTGACCTTGAACTAACTTTATAGCCCAGGCTGGTCTCAAACTTGCAAGGGACCTCCTGCCTTAGTATCCTGAGTGCTGAGATTACATGCATGTGCCACCACTCCTAGTTCTTCACTCTAGCATAAAGTTTTTTGTGAGAAATTTCCTGTTATTTTCACAAGCTTAGCTTTATAAATTACTTGGTGTTATTTTCTAATTTATTTTATTATTCTCTCTTTGTTCTAGATTTATGGATTTTAACTAAAATGTATTGAAGACAGTTTAATTTCTTGTTTTATCTATTTGGTGTCCTAAACACCTCATTGTCTCTGGTAATCATTTTAATCTCTAGTGCTATAAATTTTTTCTAGAATGTATCTTAGCTACATAGAATGTTTTACTAACAACAGTAGAAAATTTATAGATATAGCTATAACCACATATACATATATAGAAAGGCCTCTTACTCAAAAAGTAGAACCAGAAAAATAAAGACACCCACATATACACCAAACAAAACACACACACACACACACACACACACACACGCTTGAATAAGAACAATTTCAGGGACCTCTGGTGTCCTCAGAATGTTGTTGCATACCAACTCTCTTTCCACTGACACATAGCACTCTTATATTCCTGATTTAGCTTATGCTAGAGGATAACTTCTGCTTGCTTCACCTAGTTTACCTCTACCAACTTCCAGGATTCTCCATTTACAAGCATTATCTATTTCCACACAGTACCTTTCTGGCCATTAACTTCAATGTACATCTGTGGTCAGGTAGGAAGTAGTAACCCTGCTCCTGTGTGTCATTATTATATGTTTTCTAGGTCTTTTCAGCCCCAAGTCAAAACACCTTTAATGCTTTCCAGGTTTCAGTATCATCTGGGATTTTAGTGATTTCTGGGGATTACCAGAAAATAGCACCTACAGACACTGATTAGGGTTCATTTCTTTACTCATGGTGATCCCATATCCTATTTGTTCAACTTCACAAAAATTCTCTTTATGAATCAAAAAATGCATTGGTGTTTAGAGCTCTGCAGAAAATACTCCTTCTGCAAGAAAATTAGCAGTGGTGGGAGGGAATTCAAATCTCTTCAAAGATCAGCAGCATTTGGAATTCAGTGAGAGATTCTCTGACCTGGATAACAATGTGGGTTCAGTGACTTTTCATAAGCCCTGGCACCTAACAGTGACATTGAAAGCAAGCTTTCATGAGTCTCATTGTCTCATAAGATTTCTCAATGCTAGGTTTTAGGTCACTGTGTCCTTTGTTTCTCTGTGTTTCTAGAAGTTACAGGTCATAACTCAGTCCCTGCTTTCTGAAGGAATATCTGGCATGTGCCTTCCTTAGTGCCCTGAGGAGTCCCTCTATTGTGACATCTCCTTCACTAAACTCAGTATCCCAGGGAGACAACAGTTAGATATGTAGGCATCGGGTAGTGGCTGCTACAATGTGTGCCTACTAGAAGGGTGGCAAACACTGCTACACTAAAATCTTCCCTTGGAGGTCTTGAGCTTTTTTCAAGATAGTTTGTTCACTGGACCTGAGCAGTGAGGCACTGGGAAATCACAAAGCAACTGTCTTTGTTATTCTAAACCCCCATTGTTAGATTTCATCTGATTAATTTCCCCTTAAATAGACCTTGCTGTCACTCCCCATCTCAAGTTACATGCAGACCTTAATAAGAATCTTCTGAGTTTCTTATATGTGCTGCTGCCTAAAGCCAGCCATGATGATCAGTCTAGTTGATGAAATATTTGACAACAAAAAGAAATTATGTTAATATATTTCCAAATAAATATACCTCTTAAAACATTATATAAGAGAAGATTGACACAGATAACAACATAGTGTATGATTTAATTTAGATGAAGTGTACCAAATAGACAAATTCATATAAAATAAGAGTAAGTTAATAATTTCCTAAGATTAAGCTGTACTAAGAATTTAAAGATTCTTATTTTAGATAGTAGAAATGTTCCTGAATTAGTGGTAATGGCTTCATAAATTTATGACTACAGTAAAACACAATGATTCTTGCACATTGAATAGATGAATTTTATGATGTATGAATAATGGTTCAATAAAATCTTTATTAAATTATATTTCAGTAAATGAAGTTTATTAAATTTATTGTTAATATTAATAAATATATAACATACTTGTAAGAATGAATATGACTTAATTAAGAACAGTAGGATAACTTTTGAATATACATATATGAAATTTGAAATCCATCTTGATTATCTGGATTCACCTACTAATTTCTAGATATTGATATTTTTAAAACTCATTGTATGATTCAATTATTCAAAAATTGTTTATTGGGTTATAAATATTACAGAAGTCAAATTTTAGTCTTTTATTTAACATATCTTTAAGTGTTATATTTACTGCAACTTTAACATGACATAAAATTTGTTCCATGAGGTCCTACTAGTGTTCCCTCAATTTAAAAAAAGTAAAATGTACACAAATAAGGTTTTTAAGAAAATGTTTTAACTTTTAAAGTTTTGGCAGAAGGGTTGGAATGAAGAAGTTAAATATTGTATAATTTCAGATCCATAAGAAAAATGTCAATACTTTATTTTAATATGTATTCATGAAATATTTTTTAGATTAAAACAGAAGAAATACACCCAGAACAACCAATTCCATTCCATTCTGATTATTGAACTTAACCTTACTGGACCCTGAGGTACATTTAAAATATGAATGAAAACCCACAAGCAATGAATCAAAATTACTCCCTGTTTGGAAAACAGATTCACCAAAGAGAGTTCTCTGAGATGAAAAGAAATGAGATTTCATTGAAATTTGTCCTAAAACTGTGAGCTAATATGATTTGCTTTATCATTCCTTGGTGTTAGCAAAACTGTGGTAGGAGATGGGATATTTTCAAAAACTGTAAAGAGGCTATTCTTAGTAACACACTGAAAACCACTGACCATTGTTTTGCTCCCATTGCAAGATGGTATTCCTCTCACATAACATTTGAATATCATATAATAGTGTCTGTATAGAAACTCTGAGATGCTTTTATTGATTGTTTCTTGATCAACAGTGTTTAGGAGCACAATTTTACCAAACTGAGTTTCTAAATCTTCTTTCTAAACATCCAGCATCATCAGCTACTCCTAGCCATGTCATCTTGATCAGTACACCAGGTTTACTTTTATGTGGGTCTCAGAATAATGAAGTGATAATCTTGGTATGCCTTTTCTGTGCTTCCAGTCACATGAAATATTCTAGGCAGATGTGGAGATTGTTAACCTGGTCCAGATTTTTTCTAGTTATTTTTCAAGACGAAACTGAGATTATGGTCAGGGAATTTTATATCTACTTGAAAGGCAGTTTAATTTTAATTTGAACTCAAAAATTCTTCAGTTTAACTAAACACAAATAAGTGTAAAACGATACAGGACACAGGTTTGAGAAGAACATTAGGTGTGCAATTTTTGGCACACCCGAAATAGTTAACTCAGGTTAGAGTCACACTCCAAATATTAAACTCAGGTTTGGTGCTGATCTTTCTTTCATTCTTGTTTCTTGCTTTCTTTCTTTCTTTCTTGTAC
Organism: Hydrochoerus hydrochaeris; assembly: GCA_004027455.1. Lineage (NCBI taxonomy): Eukaryota > Metazoa > Chordata > Mammalia > Rodentia > Hydrochaeridae > Hydrochoerus > Hydrochoerus hydrochaeris. The sequence continues at coordinate 8,932 of PVLA01014969.1, read as the reverse complement.
AAGGGATTGAACTCCTGACTTCACCTTGCCAGCTAGGTGCTTAAGCCACTGAGCTAAATCCGAGGCCCAGTGATGGCATTTCTTGATAAGGATATATGAAAAAATGATAGGAAGTTCTAATATGTCTATTTACTTTATTTAAGTTCTATTACTAGTTTAATTACATTTTAAAAAGTTTCAAAAGTAGATATATTTTTAAATAACTTTGTGTAAGGTATCCTTTGATCACAGCTCTGTCTCTCTCTCTCTCTCTCTCTCTTTGTGTGTGTGTGTGTGTGTGTGTGTTGAAGTTTCAGTCCATAGTCAACTGGTTTGAAGGCAGGGCAGCATACAGAGTAGAAAAAAAATCTCATGGCATGACAGTAGGAAGTAAAGAATGATCAACCTTTCCAAGCCATACCCCCATGGAGCCTGTTCAGACCAGGCTCTATGTTACCTCCCAACATCACATTTAGCTATAAAGATATCAGTGAACTAATTTGCTGATGAGCATTACTCCCCTATGATTCAATAACATTCCAAAAGTTCCATCTATGACTATATGAGGATTTGGGGGAAAGTATAGGTATAAACCCAAAACACTGGGCTATCCCATCATACAGAATCATGCAAAATAAATGTTTAAGCTGCTGAGGCTATAGTATTCTGTTACAGCAGAAGATACTAAAAGACTTATTTATGTAGAATAATCTTTCTTTAGAAATAATCTTTTGTCTAAATTCTGGATGATTACTGTACATATAGAGTCAGTAAGACTTGGTTGTATTTCTGCTAAAATTTTTATTAATCAAGCCACTCACCAAAAGTCATTGAATATAAAAAATCATAACATAAAATTTGTTTTGTATCTTCGCTACTATTTTCTGCACAATGTTTTCTAAATACCTTATAAAATGTTCATTTAATCTCTTTAAATTTTCAAATTGCAACTTTAAAGCTTATAAAATGCAAACATTTTCGGATTTTTGTGATGTTAATTGTCATCATTCAATCAAAACAGTATTCCAGTAAGGAACATTCAAACTTTAAAGAGTTAATCCCCAAATTACAAATGAGTTCTCATCTGGGAAAATGTTCATAATTTGGAATTGTTTCTATGTTAAACAAAGTGAGTCTTACACAGCTTCAACAATAATACATAAAGTATATTGTTTTGCACTTGCTAAAAGTTCTCTCCATACCCCTGTTGCTTTTCTTCTTTCTTCCTGACACTGTGACCTCTGTTGGAGCACTATACTACTGTACAATATTGTTTTAGAATGCTACATTAAGTAGTAGGATTGTAGGCAGTGAGACAGTGCTAGACCCTCGAAGGAGCAGTTCAGAAGACTAGATACATTGCAACTTTGTTGGGGACAGTCATCCAATGCAGACCTCAAGACAAAAGATGAAATGAATGTGTCCACATACTTCCCCTAAGTATAAACAATAGAAATTGATATTCTAAATTGGTATCAATTACCTTGAGAAGGCTGAAAGGACCATTGACCCCAACCCTCCAGGAAAATTACTTGTTCTTTTTCATGCTCCCTTGCTATGTAATTTGCTTCCCTATTTGAACTCAATTTAATCAATAATACCTAAGCAATTATGTTCACAACCTTACTGACTAACTATAGTTTTCCCTACCTTATATCCACCTTATAATTTTTCATTTTTCCTCAACTTGTGGTTGTACAATATAAAAATCACTTTAAAAAGCAGGATCCTTGGAAATCCACTCATTCTTTCTCTTTATCAGATAGAAGCTTTCTTTCCCCAATAAATATATTCTGCTCCTAATCCCATTGTTCCTAGAATTCATTCTTTGATTTTAGAAAACATGAATCAGTACTGGACATCTAGAGGTTGGGAGTTTCCACCCCCTTTCCCTGTAATATCACAATCACACTGAGTAATAAGCACACAGCAGTACAAGCATGAAAATGTCTGACAGACACATGAGCAACTTCTGTGATTTAGTGTTTTAACTTGCATCTCTTGAATTACCACTGTTGCTGAAGATATTTTTATATATTTAGTTAACACCTGTTGTTGTTCTTCATCTGTAAAGTGTGTACTCATCTAAGATGCCCATTTTTTGATTAGGCCTTTGAATTTAGAGTATCTGATTTTTTTCAGTTTTTAATATGTGCTAGATACTACTTCTGTGTCTGAGAGGCAACTGACTAAAATATTTTCTTGTGCTCTTGGTTGTCTTTTAATTCCCTTGCTGATTTCCTTTGCTGTGCAATACCTTTTTAATAATAGGAGATTCTAGTTGTTGATTTTTTGTAATATTCCTCATGCAATCTGGGTTTTGTTCAGGAAGTGTTTTACTACATCTATGTCTTCAATAGTTCTACCTATATTCTTTTCAAGACTTAGTGTTTCTGTTTCAAGGTTTAGATTTTCTAGCCATTTTGTTTTCATTTTAGTGTATGGTGATGGACATGGGCATGTGGAAAGGCACTTTTTCTAGTGTCATTTATTAACAGGCTATTTTTCTTCTACTGAACCTGTTTGGAACCATCATCAAAGATAAGGTAGCTGACAATTGTGTTTGCAGTTGTTTCTGAATCTTTTAATCCATTCCATTCATCCTCTTGTCTTGGTCTTTTCCTTTTCTTTCTCTTCTCTTCCTTCTCTTTTTCTTTTCTTTTTGCTAGTACCTTGGTATTTTTATAATGGTAGCTCTGCAGTATAACTACAAGTCAGGTATTGTGATGTCTCTTGCTTTGTATTTATTGCCCAGAATTGATTTTGATATTCTAGTTCTCTTATGGCTTCATGTGAAACTTATGATTGCTGTCTCTATTTCTTTGATGTTTGCTGATGGTATTTTGATTGGGACTGCACTAAGACTGTATAAAAATTTTAGGAACACAGCCATTTTCTTTATGTTGGTTTTTCCTACCCAAGAACAAGGAATATCTTTCTGATTTCTGATATCCTATTTGATTTCCTTTTTCAGAGTACTGTAATTTTCAATGTAGAAATCATTTACTTCTTTTAACTTGATTCCTAAGTATATCATTTTTTTCAATGTCATTGTGAAAAGTTTTGTTTCCCTAACTCTCCCTCAGTGTTTCTGTTATTCATGTACAGTAAAGGTCTTCAATGAGATTACAGCTAACAATGCAACAAATCATCAAAAAGATTATAAACCACGACCGACTGGGATTCATCCAAGTAATGCAGGATTGGTTCGACATGAACAAATCAATAAATGTAATACACCGTATCAACAAAGATAAACACATAAATCACATTATCATCTCAATAGATGTACAGAACAGCTTTTGACAAAGTTCTATGCCTATTCATGATAAAAAACAATAGAAAATTGGAATAGATGGTCTTTTTCCCAAACTGATAAAAGCCATCTATGACAACACAACAGCCAACCTTATACTAAATGGTAAGTAACTAAAAGTTTTCAATCTATAATCAGGTCCATGAAAAGGATGTTCACTATCATGACTCCTATTTTACATAGTTCTGGAAACATTAGACAGAGCAATTACAAGAAAAAATAAGTAAAGATAGAGGAGGTAGAAGTTATTATTATTTGCAGATGACTTGTTAATCTCAATGAAGACCTCAAATACTCCACCAGAAGACTTATAGATTTGGTAACCAAATTCAGTAACATAGCTGGATATAAAGTCTACAGTCAAAAATCATTTCATCTATTTAAGATCTTCATATGCCAATTATCTGTTATGAGATATGCTTTTCTCTACACTATGCTGGGCAGCATTAATAAGTGTTGACAAAAATCTATATCATTCATTTCACTTCAAGAAAGTATTTCATTATACAGCATTAATATATTGAAATTTCAATAATATATTGAAATTAGGTATTGCTTGATGGGAGATAAAATTCAGTGAAATATCCACTGTTACATGTCAAAAAACTTCTATGAACATTCTTATATAATTTTTTAGACAAATGTGCATGGTTTTTTAAAAATTCATATCAATTCTGAATTTGGTGGTCAATATTAGGCAGATATTCAAATATATTATATATATTCCACTTTGATTAATTTTTTCTATGTCAAGGTACCAGACACACATGGTTAAAAGAGGAAAGATGTTTTAGTTCAATATTGCTGAAGGTTTCACTCATTTTTCAACTGTTTCCAAGTGTGGCAAGGCAGGTTGGCATCCCAGAGAAGAGTTCATGTTTTGCAGAAGGCAGCAAAACAACAAAGTAGCTAGCATCAAGCAACAAGCAATAAGCTTTCTGTGCTGCATATGCTGCCCAGGCTACTAATCCTGAGGATGGACAGCACTCATACCCAAAGTGGAGCAACATTAATCCTATTATCACACTAGAAGTCAATCCCAGCATCACGCTCTAGATTAAGCTACCTCCGAAGACTCCACCTATGATTGCATGAGGCTTTTGGGGAACATATATACACAATTCATAACATTATTCTCCTGAACCTCCAAAAATTTATGCACTTCCCTTTATGCAAAAGACATTTAGTTTATCTCCAAGAACTGCTAAATTCCTAACAGTTTCAGCATTTTTTAAAAGTCCAAGTCCAAATTTGCCTCTAAGATTTAAGGCAAACTCTTAGTTTTGAGCCTTTGTACAAATGAAAAGAATATTATATGCTTCGAACATACAATAGCACAAGATAAACATTCCTATTTCAAATAGGGAGATAGAAATGAATGAGCAATTCAGAAACCCAGTAGGGAAAACATTAAATACTGTAATTTCAAGTCCAGTATCTCAGTAAGCCTGTGACAAGGTGTGAACTCCAAAGAGAATGAGTGATTTTGCCTTTACAGTGCTACATGTGCTTTCAGCTCTCACAACTTCTCTCTTGGGTGGACTTTGATCAACCCTTGTAGATTTTCTTAGATGATCCATATCCTGGCTTCTCCAAAATTCTGAATTCTCCACCAGAGCTTTAACTTAACCCTCACAACTTCACAAATGGTGCTTTCAGTAGGAACTGCCTGGCCCTGAAGGCCTTCTTCTAAAACCTGGGTGGAATCACTCCTGGATGAAGGGAATGTCTTCCCAGGAAGGTTATACTTCGAACATCAGCTCTGACATCTTCAGATCCTCATAAAATTCCTCAGGGGACACCTGGTATGGCAGGACAAAGATGTAAGTGTTGGACTCTGAGTACTCTGATAGTAAGATAAACTTTTGACCACATTAACAATACAGGAAACCCACTCAGCATCCACATAGTCACAAGTGAATTCTTCTGGGTCTGTCTTGGAGTCTGACACAGAAAGCAGAAACCCTAGTCTCTTATGAAGGAACATATATAGGCCTTGAATTTTGCCATCTCCTCTCCATTGTGGAGAATGTATAAAGAGTATAGTTGGTCAGGGCTTGGGTCTGGGATCACTTCACAGCTCACAAGGCTTAGGGGCTGTTGGACCACCATGGAACCATTCCAGTCCTGGTAGAAATGTAGTTGATTGTCCCTGACACAGCACTGTGTGATTTCCACTTTCTATTCAGCAGCACATTCAAGTAAACAGAGGCCTTAAGAGAGCTTTCCCAGTTTTCCAGTGAGGCAGATTTCTTCCTACTCAATTTGAGCAGCTTGCTCAGCTTCAGCCTGGCAGAATATCTCTTGATGTCTTTGATCTTAGGGCTCCTGAGAGGGCCATTAACTGAGTTGTTATACTTCAAGGATAACATTCACCTCCATCTGTATCTTATTTTTTTGACAATTAAGGTTCTGTCCTTCTGGGATGTACTTTTTTTCCCTCATATACTCCTTTGGAAGGCAGACTACTTACCTCCTAGATGACCCTGATCCTCTGTGTGGCCTGGTTCTTACTCTCCAGGCCTAGAGTGATCATGTCAGCATTCATAAGTATGATATTTATATTTTTCTTTTGCTTCTGCACTTACTTCTGATTATTAATGACACTGCTGGCAAGCACATTCACATCCAGTTGATTGATGCAGACCCTGGAGGATTTGCAGTACATGAGTCTGGTGTCCCTCATCACACAGAGCTTCATGATTCCCTGACCCAGTCAATCCTTGTGCAACATTAAGGTACAGGTGCAGACATCACACATGCCTGCTTCTGGGGAGGACCTCTGTTAGGAGTCAGACTTTCTCTTGCTCCTCTAATCTTCATCATGGTACTCATAAGAGCTGTTTGTTTACACCCTCTTTGTTCTCACTGATAGACTCACATAGCTCATCCTCTTCATAACAAAACACCAGAGATTCCATCTTTGGAATGCTGAGCTGTTTCTGTTCCTGAATCATCTTGGGCAGTGGGAGGGAAACAAGGCTCTGCTGATTGACCAAGGATTGCTGAACTGGCTCTATGTTGATCTCCTGCTTCTTGCCCACTTTATTTTGAGACTTAGCATTCTGTTGCTTTTTGACTATGACTTTGTTCATGTTAATGTACTGCTTATCAGAACAGCTGCTCTTTGTATGAAGCTGAAGTAGCTCTGCCAGGGCACTCCTCTTTACCACAACTGTGCTCTTCAGGTCCTCCTGGCTCAGAATCTTGAGCAAGGCATCCAGCACTATCAACAGCTGATCCAGGACTTCTAGGCCCACCTTAGTGATACTGCTCTCTCTAGGTTCCAAATACCCTAGGAGAGGACAATTGAGACCAACACTAGGCATTCTTCTCCATGGTTTCTTTTGTAGTTTTGTTTCAGTTTTATTCTGCCACATTCTGGTATTATGCTGGGGATTATTTTAATTTTCACATTTATTTAAATATTGTTTAAGGCCTATGATATGATCTATTTTGGAAAAAGTTCCATGTATAGTTGAAGAAAACATTTTTTTTCTGTTTTTAAATAAAGCATTATAATCTACAGATATCTAATCTGATGAGTCCACTTGTTTAAAGCTGTGAGTCAACTTTGATATACCTTTTATTGGCTTGTCTGTTTGTGAAACTGGATTACTGAAGCCCTTATTAACATTATATTGTTGTTTATTTGCCTTTTTATGATCAGGAGATTTTGTGTTATGAAATTGGGTGCATCAATATTCAGGGTATATGTATTGACAATTTTTCTCTTTCTATTTGATTATTTCATTTACTAATATGTAGTGACCTTTCTGGTCTCTTCTCATCAAATTTCAATTGAAGTCCATGTTGTCCAAAACTACCATGGCTACTCCAGGTTATTTCCATCCCTCAGTTGTGAAGTTGATTTTTTTCCATAATTTCACCTTCAGTTTATGTGTTTCTTTGTGAATAACATTTGTACATTGCAGGCAACATATATTTGTTTTATTTTTTGTATCCAATCTGTCAGTCTTTGTCTTTTCCTTCACAAATTAAAATCATTTATGTTGAGTGTTATTATTGACAAGTACTTACTGAATCTGGCCATTATATTTTTTTCCTGAGCTTATTCTTTATTTTTTTCCTTATGTTGAACTATTCTATTTTTTTTTTGTCCTTTTGCCGATGTTGGTCACCCTACTTGTGCCTAGGAGTCCCGTGACTATTTTCTACAATGTTTTCTTTCATATGTTAAAAATAGTTTTTGCTCCAAGCACTCCTGTCTTTAAAGATTTATGTCAAGAAATTTGCAGTTATTCTCATATATCTGACCTTTAAGGTACTTGACATTTTTCTCTAATGGCTTTTCATGTTTCCTTTATTCTGGATTTCTGAATTGTTGACTATGATGCATTATTTCTTTTTCAGTTGTTACTACTTAGTATTATACATGTCTCATTTACCAGGATATTCATTTCTTTCCCTACATTTGCAAAATGTTCTTCTGTTATTTCTGCAAAGAAATTTTTCATACCTTTTGTGTTACCTTTTAAAAATATTCCTTAACTCTTATGTTTCTTAGTTTGCCTTTTTGTATGCTTGTTTTAGCTACCTAGGAACTTTTGATTTCAGTTTTTATTGTATCTTGTTTTTATGGTACTACTAAGAACATGATATATTATATAAGCCTTGTTTTCAATTCCTGACAGTGTCTCTGCATATTGACCATTTTTGTTGGCCATCGTTTCATTTGTAGTTTTATATTCAAGTTTTCTGCTTGATTTCCTTTCCTAATTTCTAATTTTCTACTAAAGTGATCATATATATATATATATATATATAGAGAGAGAGAGAGAGAGAGAGAAAGAGTTTTGTCTTCTTAAATTCAACAAATTTTGTTTTTGTCTTCTTTAAGCTTAATGCATTAATTACATCATTGATCTCTTTATTCCATTATTGTTGAGCTCATTGAATAACATATATTTGGTTCTTTGTTTCTTCTTTGATATCTCCAAAAATGTGGATTGACTCTTTGTTTTTTGAGTTTTTTTTTTTTTCTGACATCACTTCTCAGTGTACTGGGGATCATCTTTTAGGCAGTTAAGTTTTTCAAAGGATCTTATTATCTTGGTTTTTTTTATGATTCTATTGTTTTGTGATGAGGATTAAGGCTCATTTAGCTATAAAATTTTGTCATTAATGTGTATATCTCTTTTGTTAACTTGTCTGTGAATAATGTGACTTTGTGTTCATTAGTGTTTTTGTGTTTATGCACATATCTAGCCCATTCAACATAGTAAAACCAGTATCAGTCATTTCAATACCACAAAAAAAAACTACTAGTTATATTGACATCTACAGAAACAACCATATATTATGAAAGAAAAAAGGTAGGATTTTGGTTATATGAGTTTTAATACATTGAGCTTTGTACAGGGGTAAAAGGATTTTGTGATGCTATTTATGGTGTTGGGAAAAAGAGAAAGAGAGCAGAAAATTGGATGTATAATTGAAAATCAAGGAAAGCTCCTAGAAGGCTTTAACCAAGATATATGTTGCTTTTTCTATGCCACTCACTGCCTGAAAAGTATATAACTTTTTTTTACCATACTATTCTTTTCACTCTTTCCACCCACACCAAACTGATTGTTGTAGTCTCACAAAGAGTATCTTTCCAGCCTAGGATTTTTC
>PVLA01014968.1:0-27691 GCA_004027455.1 Hydrochoerus hydrochaeris | reverse complement strand
TATGTCAATGGTATTTTGATTGGGATTGCATTAAATCTGTATAGCAGTTTTGGGAGTATGGCCATTTTCACAATGTTGGTTCTTCCTAACCAAGAGCAAGGAATGTCCTTCCATTTTCTAATATCCTCTTCAATCTCCTTTTTCAGAGTAGTATAATTTTCAGCATATAGGTCTTTTACATTTTTAGTTAGGTTGATTCTTAAATATTTCATTTTTTTAGATGTTATTGTAAAGGGCGATATTTCCATAATTTCTCTCTCAGTGAGTTTTTTGTTTGTGTACAGGAATGCTATTGATTTTTGAGCATTGACTTTGTATCCAGCTACACTGCTGTACTTGTTTTTTACCTCTAGTAGTCTTTTAATGGAGTTTTTTGGGTCTTCTATATAGAGTATGATGTCATCTGCAAATAGTGATAATTTAACTTCTTCCTTTCCTATCTTTACTCCTTTTATTTCTCTCTCTTGTCTGATTGCCCTGGCTAGTGTTTCCAGAACTATATTGAAAAGGAGTGGTGATAGTGGACATCCTTGTCTTGTTCCTGATTTTAAAGTGAAAGCTTTCATTTTTGTCCATTTAGTATAATGTTGGCTGTTGGTTTGTCATAAATGGCCTTTAAAGTTTGAGGTAGACATGATGTATTCCGAGTTTCTGAAGGTTTTTTATCATGAACATGTGTTGGACTTTGTTGAAAGCTTTTTCTGTATCTATTGAGATGACCATGTGGTTTGTGTTTTTGGCTCTGTTGATGTGGTGTATTACATTTATTGATTTGTGTATGTTAAACCATCCCTGCATTCCTGGAATGAACCCCATTTGGTCGTGATGTATAATCTTCTTCACGATTTGCTGCATTCTATTTGCCAGTATTTTGTTGAGAATCTTTGCATCAGTATTCATTAGTGAGATTGGCCTATAGTTCTCTTTTTTGGTTGGATCTTTCTCTGGTCTTGGTATCAGAGTAATACTTGCATCCAGGAATGATTTAGGGAGGATTGCTTTTTTCTCAATTTCAATGAAGAGCTTAAGGAGTACTGGCATCAGATCTTCTCTAAATTTCTTATAGAATTCAGCTGTGAATCCATCAGGACCTGGGCTTTTCTTTGCTGGTAAGTTTTTAATTACATTTTCAATTTCAATAGCTGATATTGGGTTGTTCAAAATTGCTATATCTTCTTGGTTGAGCTTTGGTAGTTCATATGTTTCTAGAAATCTGTCCCTTTCCTCTGTGTTTTCCACTCTATGTGAGTAGAGATTTTCAAAGTAGGTACTCATGATCTTTTGAATTTCCATGGGATCTGTAGTAATTTCTCCCTTTTCAGTTCATATTGCATGAATTTGGGTTTTTTTTCTTTCTTTCTCTTGATAAGGTTAGCTAGTGGTTTGCCAATTTTGTTGATTCTCTCAAAAAACCAGCTTTTTGATTCATTAATTCTTTGTATTGCTTTTTTAGTTTCAATTGCATTGATTTCTGCTCTAATCTTTACAATTTCCTCTCTTCTATGAGCCTTGGGTTTAGCTTGCTCTTCTTTTTCTAGATGCTTGAGATGCAGCATTGGTTTGTTTATTTGTGCTCATTCTGTTTTCTTGATATGACAATTTATTGCTATATATTTCCCTCTTAAGACTGCTTTCATTGCATCCCACAGATTACAGTATGTTGTTTCTATATTTTCTTTGAATTGTAGGTATTGTTTTATTTCTTCTTTAATTTCATCTGTCACCCACTGGTTGTTCAAAAGGCTGTTATTTAATTTCCATATATTTATTCAGGTTTTACAATTTCTTTTGCCATTAATTTCCAATTGCAGTGCACTAAGGTCAGATATTATGCATGGTATGATTTCAATACCTTTGCATTTACTTAAGAATGTTTTATGGGATAATACATGGTCTATTTTGGAGAATGTCCCATGTGCAACTGAGAAGAATGTGTATTCTGATGTGGTTGGGTGGAACACTCTGTAAACATCTATTAAGTACAATTGCTCCCAGGTATGATTCAGTTCTGTTATTTCTTTGCTGTCTTTTTGTCTAGTTGATCTATCTCTTTGTGACAATGGGCTGTTAATATCCCCTGTTATAATTGTATTCTTGTGTATTTGGTTTTTCATGTCCATTAGTATTTGTCTTATATAGTTGGGTGCTCCTGTATTTGGCACATATATATTTATAATTGTTAGTTCTTCCTCTTGAATTTTACCACTAACAAGTATGTAGTGACCTTCTCTATCTCTTTTAATCATTTTAAGTTTAAAGTTCACATTGTCTGCAGATAGAATAGCTACCCCTGCTTTTTTCTGGGTTCCTGTTGCATGGAATACTGTTTTCCTCCTTTGACTTTTAATCTATGAGTTTCCTTTTGGGTCAGAAGTGTTTCTTGTATACAGCATATTGTGGGATCCTGTTTCTTGATCCATTATGTCAATCTATTTCTTTTTATAGGTGAATTGAGGCCATTTATATTTGTGGATATCACTGATATGTACTGGCTCAACTTTGCCATGTTATGTTCCAGTTGTTTCTATCTGCTTTTCCTCTTATTTAATGGCTTATTCTACCTGGTGGTTTCTTTCTGTTGTTGTTTTGGGGATTGCGGTCATTTTTATCTCTGTCTAGTATGTCTTTCAGCACTCTTTCTAGAGTTGGTTTGGTGTACATGAATTTCTTCAGTTGTTCTTTGTCATGAAAGTATCTTGTTTCTCCATTAAATTTGAATGAAAGTTTTGCTGGGCACATCAGTCTGGGTTGAAAGTTCTTTTCTTTCAGGGCTCCAAGCTCTTCTTGACTTGAGGGTTTGTGCTGAAAAGTCTGCTGTGATTCTAATGGGCTTTCCTTGATAGGTGAGTTGTATCTTTTCTCTGACAGCTTTTAATATTCTGTTTTTTGCTGTATGTCTGAGATCTTAATTATTATGTATCTGTGTGTGGATTTATATTGATTGTGACTGTTTGGTGTTCTATATGCCTCACTTATCTGCATATCAGATTCTTTTCTCATATTTGGGAAATTTTCTGCTATTATTTCTGTAAATACTTTACATATGTCATTTTCCTGGACTCCTGTGTCTTCGCTAATGCCCATTGGTCTTATATTGTTGCTCTTGGCATCATCATGAAGCTTCTGGATTTGTCATTTCATGCTGCTTTGTTATTTTTGAAAGTTCTATCCTTTCCTCATCACTAAATGTGATCCTGTCCTCAAGGTCCAAAATCCTATCCTCAGCTTCCTTTAGGTGGTTTTGTATGCTTTTAATAGAATTTTTTGTTTCTTGGATGTCTCTTTGAGTTTGTTTCATGAATTCTGCTTGTTTTCTATATTGTTCACTCAAAGTTTCAATCAGTTTCCCGTGCTCATGTGCTTTTTTCTCTATTTCTTCTTTAGTTGCATTCAACAACTCCTTTACTAAAGTTGTTATTTCTATCTTTACATGGGAGAGTACTTCTAATTTGATTTCCTCTATAGCCTGATGCAGTTGTTTTTTTATTTCACTCGCTATCTTTTCAGAGATTCCCAATGTGTTACTTTTGGGGTCCTCTATTTCAATGTCTCCTATACTTGCTTCTGGTGAACTATGTGTTTGAGACTGCATTTTGCTTTTCCGTTTTGTCATTTTCACTCTGCCTGGTGTTTTCTATGTGTAGGAGGGAATCACACACACTCTTTTCAGACTCACCAAAGTCTTACAGTTAGCTGGAGGGGGTTTTACTACTGGCCCTATTTTCCCCCTATACATGTCTGTTTTAGGGGCATACTCACCACACTGATACAGTTAATCTGCTGTAGTCCAAGGTTCGCCACCTGGGAGCAAAGTTCCAAATTTTTTCATACTAACTGGAGCTTGCAGAGATCTTCTGATGTTCCAGGTGGGAGGGGGGCCCACGGTGGAGGTTCCAGGCAACTTACCCTGATGCAGGCTTCTGCTAAGTTCCCAGTGGCAGGGCGGGCCCATGGCGGAGGTTCCGGGCAGCTTACCCCTGATACAGGCTTCTGGTAAGTTCCTGGTGGCAGGGCAGGCCCACGGAGGAGATTTTCTTGTGTTTTAATGTAAACATTTATAATTATAAATTTACCTTTATCAATGTTTTGTTAGTATTTATATTTTGGTATGGTGTGCTCTTGTTTCATTCATCATTAATAGTTATTATAATTATCTTATTTCTTCTTTGATCCATTGGCTTTTTAAGGGTTTGTCAAATTACTCAAGTTTGAGGTATTTTTCTGTGTTTCATCTATTACTGATTTCTAACTTCATCACATTGTATTTGGAGAAGATATTTTCTGTATCTCTTTATAGAAATATTTAGGGTTTTTTTGTAGCAGGAATTGAACTCATGACCTTACGCTTGCTAGACAGGCACTCACACCACTGAGCTAAAGCCCCAGCCCCAATAATTTTTTATCTAATATATGGTGTTTCCTGGAGAATAATTCATGTGTACTTGAGAATAATATATATTTTGTTCTTGAGCATTCTGTACATGTACACTAAATCTAGTTTATTATTTGTATTAATTCCTCTAATACCTTATTTCTGCCTTGTTGTCCTAAACCTTAAGAGGAATGTATTAAAGTCTCCATCAACTATTGTAGAGATGTCTATTTCTCTTCAATTTTATCAATTTTTGCTTGTGATTTGTTACTAATATGTAAATGTTTATAATTATATTTTCAGGCTGTTCAATTTTGATTAATATATTATGTCCATTTTTATAACCTGTTTTCTACTTAAAACCAATGCTGTCTGATATTAATATGGCTACCTGTCTATGTTCTCTTTTGCTTATTACTTATATGGACTATCTTTCCATCCTTTCCTAGTCAACCTATTTGTATCTTTGGAACTAAAATTAGTCTCCTGAGCACAGAATATAGTTGGGTCATGCCTTTAAAATGATATCTATTCTTCTTGTCTCTTTTTACTTGGGAATATATTTGCATTTAAAATAATTTCTGATCAGAAGAGATTTCTGTTGGTATACCTTAGAACTTTACCTCATTTCCTGATTATTGTTTGTTTTAAATTTAGTCGATTTTTTGTAACAAAATCTTTAAATTCTATTTTCATTTCATTTCATGGCTATGTATTCTACAGCTATTATTTTTGTGGTTACCATGGAGATTACATTTAACATCCTAAAGTTAAAACAGTCTAATTTGAATTTATACTCTCTTAAGTTCAATAATATAGTAAAACTCTGTTCTGCAATTTTGTTCCTGCCCCTTTCAGTAATTGATGTCACAAAATTATATTCTTGCTACATTAATTAACTTGATTGTGGTACTCATTTTGTAATGCATATGTATATCAAATCATCATGTGAAACAACTTAATTACTATTTTTATTTGTCAATCATACCTCAATAAGTTTGGGGGAAAATAACGTCCTTGCCCCAAAACATAAACATTTTTTTAAAGCTTAGTCTCTTAAATAATGTAGAAAACAAAAAGTGGAGTCACAAGTCATAGTCAAATATTAGCTCTTAGAATTGTCCATGTACTTACATATGTTGACTTTTTCTTATAACTTTATGTTACCACTTATTGTCACTTTGTTTCAAACTGCCTGAGTCCCTTACGGATTTTTGTAGCTGCAATGATAGTGAATTTCCTTAGGTTTTATTTATCTGTAGATGTCATAATTTCTCTATGACTTTTAAATGATAGTTTTTCTGGACATAAGATTATCAGTTGACCAGGTTTTTTTTTTTTCTTCTTCGTTTTAGTGCATTGAATATACTAACCAAATTTCTGGCCTCCACAATTTCTGTGGAAATTTTTAAAATAATATTATTGAGGAGCTTTTATGTGTGTTAAGTTGATTCCCTCTTGATGCTTTCTATATACTCTCTTTGTCTTTGTCTTTCATCTATTTCATTGTAATATGTCTCAGTATGAGTCCCTTTGAATTCATCCTGATAGGAGCTTATAGAACTTCTTTAATGTTCACATCTTTCATCAAATTTGGGATTTTTTTCTATATTATTTCTCTAGAAAATCTCCCCTCTCCTTTCTATTTCCCTTTCTCTTCTGGGATTTCCATGATGCACATGTTCTATGTGATGGTTCTCCATGCATCCTTTAGGCCTGTTCATTCATCTTTCATATTTTTTTCTGTGTCTTTAACTCAATAATTTAAGTTTTCTTATCTTAAAGTTCACTGATTCTTCTTTGAAGCCTCTGAAATTTTTAAAATTTCAATTACTATACTTTTGAGCTCTATAATTTCTTGTTTTGTTTAAACCTTTGTCTTCTTATTTATATTTCCATTTTATTGTTATATTTATCCATGTCTTCTTTATTTCTTTAGGCTTATTTAAAACAGTTGTTCTAAACCCTTGTTTTATATTTGCATCTGATTTTTCAGCAACAGTTTCTGTTGAATTATTTTTCTCTTGTGAATGAACCATATCTCCCTATGATTTCATTGCCTTGTGATTTTGCTGTTTAAAATTGCATATTTGAATCTAATAGTGTAGTAATTCTGGAAATCAGATTCTCCACCTTCCCTTGAGTTTTTAAAATTTTATTTTGAAGAGAATAAAATTAAACTAAATAGAATAGAGTCAATCAAAACAAAACAATGAATGCAGTACAGGACTTCAAAACAAGATAAAACAAAATCAATAATGGCTACCATAATGCTTCTTATTAGCTTCAAAATAACTGTCCATACTATCAGGCATAATAAAATCAAACAAAACAGGACAGAATAAAACCAATCAAAACTAAACAATGAAAGCAATACAGGACTTCAAAACAGGGTAATAGGAAAACAACAGTGGCTACCATAATGCCTATTGTTATCTTCAAAGTAGCTGCCAATACTATCAAACATAATAAAAGCAAACAAAAAATAGAATAAAATCAATCAAAACTAAACAATGAAAGCAATACAGGGCTTCAAAACAAGATAATAGGAAATCAATAATGGCTACCATAGTACATTTTGTTATCTTTGAAATAGCTGTCCATGCCATAAAATATAATAAAACCAAACCAAATAAAACAGAATACAACCAAACTAAACAGAACAATGAATACAATACAGGGCTTCAAAACATGATAATAGAGTAACAATGGTCACTGCCTTCCCTTCTTAGACATTTCCTCCTCTTTCACTTTCACAATATTTATTGTGCATTTTGGATCCCACTAACTCCTTTAGTTTTTTTATACTAGGGAGACACGATGATATTCATTCATGTGACTCTGAAACATTTCATCCATGAGAATGAGTTCAAGTTGTATTCCTTTACCTACATGAGCCTCAGGGTTGTCTTTCTTTATAGCTGAGTAGCTTTCCATTGTATAAAAATGCCATATCTTTCTTATCCATTCTGCAGTTAATGGTCAAGCTACCCTTATTTTTTGTGGTTCCCTGTCACATAGTGTTGTTCTCTCTCCTTTGACTTTCAATCTATGAATTTTCTTTTGAGTTAAATGTGTTTCTTGTATAAAGCATATTGATGAATCCTGTCTCCTGATCCACTCTGCCTGTGTTACTTTTTATTGGTGAATTGAGGCCATCTATATGAATGGTTATGGCCAACATGCACTGGCTCATCGCTACTGTGCTATTTTTATGCCTTTGGCTGCCTACTTTTTCCCTCCATTCAGTTGTTTGCTTCAGTTGGTGATTCCACTCTGCTGTTGTTCCTGGAACCGTGGCCATTATATATCTCTCCAGATTGTCCTTCAGTATTCTTCATAGGGTTGGTTTGGCAGTCATGAATTCTTTCAGTTGTTCTTTGTCATGGAAATATTTTCCTCTTTAATTTTTAAAGATAGTTTTGCAGGGTACATCAATCTGGGTTGGAAGTTGCTTTCTTTCAGGAGTTGGAATACTTCACTCCAAGCTCTTCTTGATTTGATGGTTTGTGTTGAGAAGACTGTCGTGATTCTGATGGATTTTCTTTCATAGGTGATCTGTTTCTTGTCTCTAACATCTTTTAATATTCTGTTCTTGTGCTGAATTTCTGAGATCTTGATTATTATATGTCTTGGTGTAGATTTATTTTGGTTATGGCAGTTGGAGTTCTATGTGCCTCATTTAGCTGTATGTCAGATCCTTTTCCCATATTTAGGAAGTTTTCTGCTTTATTTCTGTACATAGACTTTTTATGTCATTTGTGTTGATCCATGATTTTTCACTGACACCTATTATTTTAAATTATTTTTCTTTGCATTGCCTCACAGCCATTGAATTTTTATTTCATGGTTCTTTATTATTTTTAAGAGATCTTTCCTTTTGTAATCACAAGCTACAAACCTGACTTCAAGGTCTAAATGCCTATTTTCAGTTTCTTTCAAGCAGTTTTGCCAGCTTTAAATGGAGTTTTTAATTTCCTGGATATCTCTATGAATCTGTTTCATGTATTCTAAATCTTTTTTATATTGTTCATTCAAGGTTTCTCTTATTTTCCTATGCTCTTCTTTTTTTATTATCTATATCTTTTATCATGTTTTTCATTTCTTTTTTTACCTAAGATAATATTTCTGTTCTAATTTCTTTTATAGCCTCATGAAGTTGTTTCTTTACTTCTGTTGCCATCACTACAGAAACTTCAGGTGTACGACTCCATCTCTTCTGTGTTTACATCTCCTGGACTTGCTCTTCATGGGTTGGAGGCCAGGGACTGCCTTTTGCTTCTTCATCTTGACATTTTCCTGGGTATTTCAGACAAGTGGGTAGTGGGGGTCCCAGGCTCTTCCCATGTTGGCTACAATTTCTCCAGAGTGACAGTTTGGTTCTCCTGGCTAGGGCTGGATACAGGTATCTGATGGTGGCCATTGGGTGTGCTACAGTTTACAGTTTACATTTAATGGCAACTTCTGTCAAATAAAAATATGATGTGTCCTCATCCACCTTATTCATCAGTCAGGCACTGCATGACTTCTGGCTTGTCCCCAAAGAAGAATAACCATGAAAGATAAATGTTTTGAGTCCATTCAGGACATTGAGGTAGCCACAAAAGCACAACTTAAGATACTCAAAAAAGAGGACCTCCAGAACTGCTTCAGAAAGTAACAAGAATAATGTGATGTGTTCAAAGCAAGACAGAGTATTTGGAGGAGGATTAATGACAACGTATTTTCTATAAAATTTTTTTCTTAGTTTAAACATATTTTCCACTTAAATTTTTTTAAAATTCCCTTTTTATTAGCATATATTTGCAACTTATTATAAATATGTTAATTTTGGGGAATTGGTACATATCATACATTGAACAAACTATATCTCTCTGTTTCCTATTATCTATTTTTATTTTGCTCTTAAAATTATTTATGCTTTTCATTTCTCATATAAGAAAAACCACATGATATTTAATGATCTGTGATTTGTTTCACTTCACATTATGGACTCAAGATCCATCCATTTTCAAGTTTATCCTTGTTCATGGATGAGTAGAACTCCCTTGTGTATGTATACCACATTTTCTTAATCCATTCTTCTTAATCCATTGTCAGTGGGCATATTAGCTACTTCCAAGATTTAGCCGTTATGAGTTGTGCTGCCAAAAACATGGGTTTGCATACATCAGTGTAATATGCTGTTTTAAACTCTTTCACCATGATATCTAGAAGAGATATAACTGGCTTAAATAGAATATTTATTTTTAGTTTTTTGAGGACTCTCCATACTGATTTCCATACTGGTTGCTCCAGTACATTTACATGTAGACACTGCCCCCCCCCACTATTTGTTGTTTTTTGAGTTTTGATGATAGCATTTTTTTCTGGAGTAAGATGGAATTTCAGTATTGTTTTGATTTGCATTTCTCTAATGGTCAAAAATGCCAAAACTTTCATATTTATTCATTAGCCATATGTTGTTTTTTGAAAGATGTGTATTCATTTCAATTGCCCATTTATGACTGGGTCTTTTATTTTGGGGGGTCTAACTTTGGGAGTTCTTTATATATATTAGATATTAATCCTCTAGGTAAAGTCTGGTAAAACATTTTTCTCATTCTGTAGGTTGTCTCTTCACTCTATTGGTTGTTTTCTTTGCTGAAGCTTTTTAATTAGTTACAGTTTCATTTGTTGATTGTTAGTGTTATTTCTTGTACAACTAGGGTTCTGTTCAGGAAATTTTTGCCTATGATTATGTCTTCAAAAACCTTACCTATTTTATATTCCAGCAGATTCAGTGTTTCTGTTTTTATATCTAGGTTTTGATCCATTTCTATTTTATTTTAGTACAGAGTGAAAGATAGGAATCTAGATTCATTCTTATGCATGTGACTAACCAGTTTTTCTAGCAACATTTGTTAAGGAGGCTATCTTTTCTGTAGTATATATTTTTGGCCCCTTTGTCAAAGATCAGATGGCTGATCTCACCCTCAGTTCTGTTCCATTGCTCAATATGTCCATTTTGGTGCCAGAACAATGTTCTTTTTAATCACTCTAGCTTTGTAATATAAATTGGAATCGAGGATTGTCATGTCTCTTGTTTTGTTTGTATTGCCTAGGACTGTTTTTGCTATTCTGGGCATCTTCTAATTAAATGTATATTTTAGGATATTTTTTCTTCTACTGCAAGAATTCTGTTGGTGTTTTGACTGGAATTACTTGAAATGTGTATATTATTCTTGGTAATGTGGTCATTTTGACAATATCAGCTCTGTCTATCATGGAACAGAGGATGTCTTTATTTTCTGATATCCTTTGCAATCTTTTTTCTAAGAGTTTTATAGTTTTGTTATAGAGTCCTTCACTTCCTAAGTTGGCTAATTTCTTGTGTGTAATTTGTTTAAGCTATTGTGAGTGGGATAGTATTCCTAATTTCTTTCTCAGTGCGTTCATTATTTGTGAGGATGCTATTGATTATTGTATATTGATTTTATATCCTGCTACTTTGCTGAATTTGTTTTGTTTTGTTTTGTCTTTTTGGCTGCAGGAGACATTTGCTGGACTTTTTTTTTTTTTAGGTCTTCCATATATAGGATCATGTCATATGTAAATAGAGATAGTTTGAGTTCTTCCTTTTCTATCCCTATCCCTTTTATTTCTTTCTTTTGAAAGATTGTGCTAGCTAATTTTGGGGGGACTATTTTGAACAGGAGTCATGAGAGTGAATCACATTGTTTTGTTCCTGATTTTAGAAGAAATTCTGTTTTTCCACATGTAGTATGATGTTCATGGTAGGTTTTTCGTAAATATCTTTTATCAGTTTGAGATGAGATTCTTCTACAATTATTTTATCAGATTATTATTATTATGAATAGATGTTGGATTTTTTAAAAGACTTTCTGCATCTATGGATGTCCTTGTTTCTGTTTATGGGTAATGTGTAATACATTTATTGATTTGAATATGTTAAACATCCTTGTATCCCTGAAATGAAGCAAACTTGGTCATGACATATGATCTTTTCAATGAAATGTTTTGTACTGTTTTCCAGTATCTTGTGAGGATTTTTTAATCCATGTTTACTAAGGATAATGGCCTATAGTTTCTTTCTTTATTTTTTAAGTCTGTCTAATTTTGGTTCCATGATAATGTTAGCTTACACAAATAAGTTCAGTAGTTCCACTTCTCTTTCAATTTATAGAAAAGTTTGAGGAGTAGTAGCATTAGATTTTCCCTGAAATTCTGACAGAATTTGGTGGTGAATCCATCAGTTCCTGGGCTTTCCTTAGTTGGTAGGGTTTTAATTACTGCCTCAATTTCCTTACCTATTATTGGTTTATTTAGGGTTTTTATTTAGGTTTTTGGTTCAATTTAGATAATTCATGTGTGTCTTAGAAATACTCCATTTCTCCTAGGTTATTTAATTTATTGGAATAAAAGTTTTCAAAGTAGTTTCTTATAATGTCCTGGATTTCAATGGTGTCTATTGTAATTTAACCTTTTTATTTCTAATTGTATTTTTTCTGTTCTTTTGAGAGGTTTGGCTAAGGATTTATCAGTCTTGTTTTTCCTTGCAGGCTAATTTTGCTGCATATAGAAATCTGGGTTGACTATTGTTTCCTTTTAGGGTTTGAAAACTTTCACTCCCAACTCTCCTGCCCTTACATTTTGTACTGAGAAACCCACTATTATTTTGATGGACCTCCCTTTAGAGTTTACTTGCTGTTTTTCTTTAACAGCTATTAGTAGTCTCTTCTTTGTTAAATTCCTGAAATTTGATTGTGATGTGTCCTGTAGAGGTTCTTTCATGGTCATGGCTATTTGGGCTTCTATACTCTTATACTTGAGCATTGAATTCCTTCCCTAGATTTGAAAAGCTTTCCACCATTATTTCAATGAATAATTTTTTAGCTCTTTGGAGTCTTTTTTGATTTTTCCTTTATTTTTATAATTCTGTTTTCTTTTTTAAGCTATCCAGCTTGCATGACGTCTTGTTTTTAGGGTATTGCTGAGTTTATGACCTACTACATCTACCTTGTATTCAATTCCTAACACTCTGTCTTTACATTGGTAAAATATGCTACCTATGCTTTCTATTGAATTTTTTATATCTTGTACTTCTGTTTGTTTTCTTTTTATAATTTCTAATTCTTTATCAAAATGGCCATTCATATCTCATGTCATTTTAATTCAGTTTGTTTCTTCTTAAGCTCATCACACATTTTATTAGTAAAATCCTTTATCCTTGAAAGAAATTAAAGTTTTTTAAAAATTCCCTAGTCATCTTAAGAATTTGCTTATGTGTTTCTTCTTTTATCTCTTCAAACATTTTGATCATTTGTTTTTTGAGTTCTTTGCCTATAATTCCCTCTACTTCAAGTATAGAGGAAGTAAGATCAGCTTTGGGAGAGCTAAGGGGTCTCAAAGGTACCTTATTACCTTGAATTCTCTTATTCCTTTTGTTTTTGTGCTGCAGATTGAAGATCAGTGAGGTTAGATAAACTGTTACCACTATGGAGATTTCTGCAGTTAGTTTCTGTTTCCCTATGAAGTGTCCTTCCTGTTATGTTTTGATGTTCGTGTCCCTCTTCAACCTACTCCATATAATAGTTCAGTGTCTCCAATCCCCAGACCTACTCAGACAGGAGAAAACATACAATGGTAATGTTGATGACACACAGACAAACAAGATATTGACATACAGTAAAAACCAGTTAAAAGCAACAACTATGCCACTGTCCTGTTTTAATTAGCAGTCATGCTATTACAAATAGCAAAGAAATTAGTAGTAAGTTTCAAAGACAAAATAAATATTGATACACCATAAATATTAACAAAACCTACAAGTATATGACCCTTAATAATAGAAAAGCGATCTGCAATAATAAAACAGATACAAAGATAAACTAAATACCAACATACAATAAATATCTCCTAAAAGCAACAACTATGCCACCACTTCCAACAGAAGAGAATTCAGCAATAATAGTGGAGCTAATTAAATAGCCAAAGATCAATAAAGTTTAAGAGTAATAATAAAAATGAAAGAGGTGAGGGCAGAGAAAAATGATAGGAATAAAATTTGAAAAAGAAAGATGGGAAGGACAAAGAGGAGAAAAAGTAATATTAAAATCCAATTGTTAGCAGGGCATAGTGGCACATGTTTATAATTCCAGCACTCAGGGGTAAAAATAGGAGGATCCTTGTGACTTTGAGACCAGCCTGAGCTACAAAGTAAGCTCAAGGCCACCCTGAACTACATGGCAAGACCCTGTCTCAAAAAGAAAAAAAAAATCCAGTTGTTATGACTTATAGCTAGATGTCTCCCCAAAGGATCATAGACTTGTAAGTGGGGCTCTTGGGATATGGCTGGATCATGGGTGTTGCAATACTGAATTGAGGGTGCGTTACTGGAGTAGTTCACTGATTTATTTAGTGTAGTTTCATGTGTGGCCAAATGGATTTAATTCAGAATTTTTATCCAGGGTGTGGGTCACATCAACCAATAGGCTTGTAGCCTAGATTAAATATAGAGAGATAAGGATGCTTGCTGTTTGCTACCTCTTGCCTGTTCTGCTATGGACTGTTTCTCCTGTGTGATGCCCCTGTACCATGCCATCCTGCCTTGGAGTCAGCTGACTATGGGTTGAAGCTTCTACAAACTTTGAGCCAAAATAAACCTTTCCTCTGATTTGTGGGTGTCTGGTATTTTGTCCCAGCAACAAAAAAGTAACCAAGATGCCAATTAAAGAATAAAAGAAAGTTAATAAAGTTAGATAAAAGTAACAGAAAAAATGAAAAATAGAATAAAGGAAGATTAAAAGGAAGGAAATAAATCAGAACGAAACAAAAGTCATATATAGAAATGAGTCTAAAAGTTCCATCACATGTTTGAGACATGGTTTCTTTCCAGGATTTGTAGTACTGGAATCTACCTGATATGAAGAGAAAGTGAGTCACAGGGCTGATTGTGTTTTGTGCCCACTTTTTGCTGTGGATGCTGAGTCCTGTCACATCTTTCCCATGGGGTCGAGTCAGTTAATGGTATGGTATCTGCCTTAGGACTGCAGTAATTCCAGTGTCTCAGTATTTATGCCTTTCTATGCACCCTAAATCACTGCTATCTCAAACTAGCTTTCTGGCCTGTTGGCTTGTGATATAGCCCCTTACTCCAGAGGCCTCTATTTTCATAAACCTCAGGACAGGGCAACCATCTGCACTGAAGTGTATCCCTGATCACTTTGGAAGACTGGGAAAGCAATACGACCAGTGAACTCCATACTGGAGAGAGGGGTGCAAGCAGTGTGCTGCACTGAATGGCTGTACTTTCTGACACAGATCTCTCAGATAACCACACACAACTGGCCTAGCTTCTTACCACAAAGCATAGGATTAAGAGTCCTTCACAGTGTAAGGTTGCCACTGCTTCAACTCTCAGGGACAGTCTGTGACCAGGGTGCCACTTCTCCACAGCTTTCTGTTTTGATCCTCACCCACCTAGTTGCTGTAGTAGGGTGAACCCAGAAACCCTGAAATATGCAGTTGCCTTCCTCTCCCTCTCCATCTCCCCTACTGCACTTGAGTTATTTCCTTCCCACTCTGTTGGATTCATGCAGAAAGGATACTAATAACACGTGAAGACTTCCTTTCATCTCCTCCAGGTCTAAAGTGAGAACATTCTGAAGGGGGATTCACCTCCCTGCCAGCCTTTCCAGTCATCACTGTTAGTGAAATAGGAATGCTGTGATATCCTAGACCTGCCTCGGTCTCATGCCCGCTTCTTTGACTAGGACTGGGGAAGGTGTCCATAACTGGAAGTTTCACTGGCTTCACATGATCTTAATAGGGGAGGGAGAACTTGCCAGTTTCCCTGAAGAAAGGATCCTACATAGGAGAAATTGAAAAAGAGATAGAACAAATGCATGCCTACCTCACTCAAAATAAGATAAAGCATGTGAAAGCCTTTTGTAAACTGAAAAGCATTGTCCAAATGCTAATTGCTGTTATTATTCCTTTCAAGTTGAATAAAAGGCTACACAGTTTACCAGAGTAAATTAATGCTAGTGGCAGGAAACTATTGTTCCACACACTTAGTTAGGTGAAAGTGAAGTTGTAATAAATAAGCAAGAGGTTACCAGCAAATTGAGTAAGGTAATGACAAAACCATTTAGTGTTGAAGCTAGAAGTGGTGCTTATTACTTAGGCATGACGATCTATCTGAATGATAACAGCTATACAGGTATAATATGAAAATATCTGCAATATGTATTTTATGAGCATTGTTATGTCCCTGGCTTGATGCTCGAGAATGTTCTAAAAGAATAAGATATAGCTCCTCTCTTGGAGAAATGTTTCTCTCCAACCAATTCCCAGTAGCTCCATATATGCAGATTATGTCAAGCAAGGATCAGGACAAATTGACTGAATTTTTCACTTTTCTTCCTGATGGCTTGACAGCCTATTTTTCATATTTACTGAATGATGTTTAATTTAATTCATGTGCTTGAGGCAGCATGCTCTGCGTTTCAGCTGTGCACAGTTTGTTTGAAAGGGCTTTCGTGGCAAGGCCAAAGGCAGGAAGCACATTGCTGTGATACTTTGATGAATGGACCCCTTGGGAAAGAAGTGCCTTTATAATGAAGTCACAAAAGAAATCTTCATAAATCCTTGAAGCCCAGCGGCTTGCATGTGTGAGTGCAACCAAACTGGTCCTGCTGGAGGTAAACAAGATCAATACCAGACAGAATTTTTACAAATCTGACTGCTGTGTCTCTAGGTACCATTCTTATACCTATCTCCCCATACACAGCCATACAAGTGTGCTCACATGTACACACACACATACAAGTGCATGGGAGCACACATATACTGCATCCATCCCTCTGTGAATCCTGCTCCTGTTTCCTGCTCCCAGTGCCTCTGCTTTTCCAATAAAAATGGGAAGGTGAAATAATTATCATTTTCCTCTAATTGATCAGCTGGCTTATTCTTGTGTTAATGAATTTGACCTTTGCAATCATCATTGCTGTTTTAGTCCTTGAACTATAACTGGGGTGAATGACTGCTTCAAAGAGAGAGGAGAGAGATTGGGAGAGAGAGAGAATTGGAGTGGTGCGGATGATCTGTAAGCAAACTTGACCCCATTGTGATACAGTCCTGATTGTGAGACTAAGCCCATCTGTTTATCAAGAGCAGGGACTCCTGTGATAGTATCCATCTCACTGTCATATCCACTTTCCATAGCCTTAACTATCTAGGGAACTTGTCCCAGAATTGTCCTCTGGAATGGCTTTGTCTCTTGATCTTTGCTTCACTCCAGGAAACTAGAAGTTGCCTCAAGGGAGTGAGGATTCACTCATAAATGTTTCCCTTCTCTTTTCTTTTTTTTTTTCTTTTCCTTTTCCTCTTCTCTGCTCTCCTTTCTTAGCCCTTTAGTAGTTTACTAAGGCTGCCATAACAAAGTACCGTGAACCGGGGGGCACTAGACAACAGAAATTTGTTTTCTTAGAGTTCTGGAGGCTGAACATCCCAGTTCCTCAGAGGCCTCTTTCATTGACTTGTAGAAGGCTGACTTCTTCCTGTGTCTTCACAAAGTCTCTCTTCTTTGCCAGTATGTGTCCCAGTCTTTTCTTCTCATGAGAACCAGCTATATGGACCCTCCTTAATGACTTCGATTTAATTCAATTATGTTTTTAAAGGCCCTATCTTCAAATACTATTGTATTCTAAGGTATGGGAGCTTAGGAATTCAACATATAAATATCAGGGGCACACAACCCCACCAATACCAACCTACATCTTTCCCTTATCCTGACTGGTCACCTGGCCCCTTCATCTCCCCTAACTGCCTAACCTAGGGCAGGCTAGATTGACATAGGACTCTAGCTGCCACATGTTAAGCCAAATTAGACAAATTAGACAAAAAGCCATAGCACAAAGCCAAGAAGCCCTCTACAGTTTGTGGTTAAAAAACAAACAAACTTGGCAGTTTCAGTCAGGCATGGCAGTATATACTCCTATAATCTTAGCTCTGGGAGGCTAAGGCAGGAAGAACGTAGGTTTGAGCCTAGCCTGGGACTTGGCAGCACCCTGTCTCAAAATAAAAAATAAAAAGGGTCTGGGACTGTAACAGTGCAAAGGGCCTGGATTCAACACCCAACACTGCAAAACAAAACAGACCAAATCAATAAATTTTATAGGCTTGAGATAACCCTCAAGAGCTAGCGCTGTGATAGAGAGTCAGGTAGACAGAGAGAAACGATAAGGAATGACCAGTCAAAATGTCAGTAGGAGAACAGTCTGGGCCAGCAGAGTTAGCAAACTCTGCCCCATGGCTGCTATCTAAATATTTTTAACATAACATCCTGAGCTAGAATGAACACTACCCAGCCTTATAGGGTTTATTCAGCATCTAGAATTCCTTTCCTTGCCTCACTCCCTCTGGTTCATGACTTGAACATTACACTCCCTACCTTCATTGCTCAAAGCCCCCTTTTCCCGCTGTTACCTGATGAACCCCCACATACCCGTCCACATTTTACACTTGGCACTGCTGATGTAAAAACCTTCAGTTTAGCCATTCAGAGCTCCAACTGGATTGCTAAGTCTGTGACAGCAAAGAGCTATCTTTGCATTTTCTCAGTCTCGAGTTATAAGTTCTCAGCAAATACATATGCAGTAAACATCTAGAATTAGATAGATATCTTTGAACCTACTTATTACATAATGGTCCTTCAAGAGTCTCTCTTATCCTGTGTGATACTCAGGGAAATGCATGGTGTATTTAAGCAAGGTAAGCAGTTTAGTGAGAATATTAAGAGCACAGACTTTATCACCAATCTGCTTCGATTAGTATTGTAACCTTAACTATTCTTTTTGAGTTTGCTGCTCTGATTAAACAATGTACCACAAGAAAAGAAGCACAAAGGGAAATTTATTGGTACAGTTTAGAAGACTGGAAGTCTGAGGTCTAGGTGTCTGCAGAGCTGGTTCCTTCTGCAGGATGTGAGAAGAATCTGTGCAGTGCCTCTTTCCCAGGACCTGGTGGTTTGCTGGATTCTTTGGCATTTCTTGTCTTTGGCTGTATCACCCTAATTTCTGCCTTCATCTCACACAGTGAGCTCTCTGTGTACATATCTAGCACCAGATTTTCCCCTCTTATTAGGACATGAATCATATGAATTTATTCTAGTATGACTTAACTAATGATGTCTATAGCAGTTCTGTTTCCAAATAAGATCACTTGAGGGCCTCAGAGGACTTCAAAATAGGAATTTTGAGAGGACACAGTTCAGTCCATAATAGTGACCTTTGGAAAATTACCTAGTTCCAGTTTCCATATTAGTAATGGAATAAAAGTGGAATAATCATATAGCCTACTTCATGAGACTGTTAGTCAGTGAAATAAAGTGCTTTAATGTACGTAAGGCATTTAAGAGTGTCTGGTGCAGTTAAGCCCCATATCAGCAGTAGATGATATTTTTGGCAGTGTTTGTCTCCTTCACTAACCTGTTGTTGGTGAGGACTGTGCTTGGTCATTGCTATAGTAGTATTTTATTGCATATAGTATAACATATAACAGACTACTTCATGCCTGAAACATACTCTTTGAACTGAATGGATGAATTATAAGACAGAGTTATACTACAATTGAAATTGAATATCCGCCTGCATTTGTGAGATAATCTATTTGGTAGATTGTGCTTTAGCATGTCACTCACATGGTTAGGTCCCACCTAACCATGAACCATGACAGATAGGAACTGTCTATAGCAGTTCTATTTCCAAATAAGATCACATGAGGGCCTCAGAGGACTTCAACATAGGAATTTTGAGAGAACACAGTTCAATCCATAATAGTGACCTTAGAGCTTCCCCTGATAGGAACTTACCCTGCCCCCCTTTTAGTGATCTCTCCCTTAGGTTGTCTGTTTTCTTAGAAAGACTTAAGAATTTGGTATTGCATATGCAAATGTTTTATCTTGGGTTATAGAGGGAGCATCCAGCCTGAGGGTCTTATGCTGAGTTACTGGCATAGTTGAATGCTGCCACTCTGTGGTTTTCTACTCAGTTGTGATATTGTCAGCGAAAGGCAGAAAAAAGAAAGGAAGAGCAATGTGATATTTCTTCCTCAGAGGCCTGGATGGGCCATCTGGCAATCTTTAAATCTAGGTGCCAGATTGAGTAACATGCTTGGAATGACTTTTTAAATGTATCATTCAAGAGAGATATTGTTTTAACCTCTGCACTTCACACAACTCCCTAGCTGATGGAGATATTTTCTGTCCTTTGTTTGAAAATTATGTGGAACACAACCCAGTGAAGACTAATAAAACAGCATGAGAATTTCTCAACTGAACCAAACAGCAGTAATGATGGAAAAGGGGTTGAATATTCTACACAAAGCAAGGACAAGAAAATGATGTGCAGTTCTTCATTCAACACATATATGAGGGGTAGTCAGGTACCTGACTGACACAGAAGCTCAGATGTGCCTCTTAAGCTAACAGTAATGGAGGTGGTGTCAGTGACGGGGTGCAGGTGGTGGAGTAAGGAGACGCTTGCATGCAAAACAGTGTATTCAGCTTCCAGTCTTGACTGTGTTGCTGATTGCTTTCTTGAAACTGACCATCATATTAATTCTCTGAATCTTACTTCTCCTATACAATGAAGTTGCCAAACTATGTTTATCATCTTCAAAGTCCCATTTATGCTTTATTTCCCCCATCACATTTCATAAATCTTTTGACTCTTAGTCTTCTATCTCCAAACTAAAGGATTTCTTTCGTTCTTGTTCCTGGCAGACCACCATGTAAATTACTCTCTTGGAGCTCAGTGCTAATATCTGTATCTTCTAAATTGCATCACCTCAAACTGGACTTGAATGAGACCCTGATCCTATTCTACAAGAGAATCATTTGAACCGCAGAACTCTGTTCCTTAATTATGAGAAATTAGATTAATAGCTCAGGAAAGAACTATCTCCATGTGTAAGATTGAATAATGTTCATCGTCAGTTTTCATGTGTGTTTTATGAAGTTTTGGAATAAAACTGAAATTGAGAAAAGGAAATACAAAGATGTGGGGAAAAATCCTGGATTTTAACCTTTAATTCAGGGCTTCCTAACAAGACTGAGGTCATTGGTACCTGACAGAAATGGAGGAAAGACCATCCAGACGTATGTTAGCTAGTCACTTCTCCGTCAGATTGTGTACAAATGATTTGAGACAGTGACAAGTCAGTTAAGTTACTAGCGGGCTGGTGATTAAATTGTATTTGGCAAACAACTGAGTTGATGGATGGGTGGTTTTGGACCATCCTGGAAGAAAGACAGTTTGAAAGAGAGGAGTGATCTGACCGACCCCTTTCCTTAAGTTCTGATGGTACATTTCTCTGAAGCGGGAGGGAATGTAGTTGTGGAAGAAATTCTAAAACCTCCACCCTGAATCACAAGAAAGTAGCCTGGAGAAAGGGGAAGACCATACACCAAGACCCAGATTCTGTGATCTGTAAAACTTGAGTAAATGAGTGTTTATTCAGGCCTAGGTTCTTACTACCTTCCAGTTATCCCTGTGTGTTTATTATTCTATTATTAATTATATTAATAGAGTTCCATGTGAGTTAAGATGTCTCTTTAGATCTGCTTTTGGTTGTTGTATGTGTGTATAACCTCATTACTAAATCTCAAATGTTTCATTTTCTAAAAGGGTTTCTCTTCCAATGTGAAATTCAGCTATTTAACCCATCCTTAGCTTTAATAACACATATAACATTTGGTAAAAATGAAGTTTAAAGAACTCTAATTACTTTTTATTTAAATTGTCAAAATATTACTCCATTAGATTATTTCATAGACACATTTTTCCAAGAAAGTTCCTCATTTTGCTATAATCAGTTTATTTGCATTGTTTTTGTACATTTGAACCAGCAAAGTCAAGCATTTAAGATGTAGACATGTATTCACATTGAAAGCTCTGATTTCAATCTAGTCCTTGAGTGAAAACTTTAAAATCACTTTTGATATTTAAAAAAAAACTAGATTAGTGAAGAGCTTCTTTAGTGACCCACTCCTATGAACTCAATAACCTTGAAATAATTAATTGATGATCTATTCAGTATAGATAATAATAATGCCTGCCTCATAGTGTTTTAGGGTAGTTATTAGATAACAAAAAGAACACATTTTGTGAAAAATAAGTCTATTATCATTGATTTTATTAGAAACAAAGTCACCCTATATAATCCTGTAACTGTATAATCAAATAACCTAACTAAAACTATACTTATGTAATTATATAGCTTTATTGATTTATCTTCCAAGGGAAGCAAATCAGAAATAAATTTTTATTTATATATTAATATTTAACCTTTTTTATAAGGCTGTAATTATACTGGAAGTTCACAGCACTCTACATCCTGAAAATTTCTCTTATGTGGAAAAATAAGTTCCCAGTGTGAAAATTTACTTATTTTTGTGAAAAGGAGGTGTAAGTGGAGGAGATGACTCTTCAGTCTTTCAAGACTCCTAGTACTGCGTGCTCCTGGGAGGGCACGACTGACCTAGTTGTAGAGCAGATGTGTAGAAAGTGGTTTGAATTCACAAACTATATGGTTCTTCTGAGACTATTATAATCAAGAACCACAAGGGGCTAGAAAACAGCCAACATTTATTTATTAGTTCAACTGAATACAGCAGAAATCTGAATTAACACTGTCTCTTAACAACATATAAGGCTTTTTCCATGCTTGTAAAGTCCGAGGAGGATCCTTCAGGCAGTGAGGCTACTCTGCAAAATCTATAGAGCCCCAGGACCCTTGCATCTGCCTGCTATTCTAACATTCTCTATGGCCTATTTCCCACAGGTTGCCTCCAGGTCTGAAATGCTGGTGCTTGAGTCAGCAAATCCATGATCTAGGCACTAACAATAAGAAAAATGAGGACTCGAAAATGCCTTTTTTTTCCCTTTTAAAGAAAACTTTTGGGAAATACTTCCCAACACTTTGTACTCCTATCTAAAAAGTCAGAACTTACCTGGGGCAAGAGAGGGGAAGAAATGTAGCAATTTAGTTGGTTTGTTGTTATTATCAGTTATGCATTCATTTTATTAGGAAAACATTAGACAAAAATAGATGCTGAGTTACTAACTAGCAGCTGCCATACAAGGAATCAATTGTTTTGAGCTTTCTCAAGAAAGAGTAGTGAGGAAAGGAGAATTGCTACTAGGTGGCCTGAGCAACTGCCTGTATCCATACTCCCAACCGCTGCTGACAACTGGCCACTAATAGTCTCATTCACCTATGGAGAAAAACAATAATAGCTACCACCCAATAACGCAGAGTTTCTTGACATTCACTATGTCATTAAATTTCAGTGCAACACAGGGAGTAGGTGCCAGTATCATTCTTACCTACATGCAGGGGAACTAAGGTTGTGGGGTTAATTAGTTTGACCAAGAATACCAGAAAGGGGTGAAGCAGAGACTTGACTTTAGGTCTTTAGAGTAGCAAGTACTTTGAACTATTATGTTGCACCCTCTCTCTCCTCTCTCTCTTTTTTTTGCTCTCTCTCCCACCCCCCCACAGAAAAAGGCAGAATTCATGAAGTGATGACAAAATAAATTAAATATATGTGTACCAAAAATTTTTAAATGCTACATTACAATATAACTGTTTGTATGTTGAAATGTGGAAGATAGATAACCATACTACTAAGTTTTTGTTAGTTTATCAAACAGAATAGTTTGTACTGTCATTGTTTGTCCACTTTTTATGCTTTGAATTTATAACTGGAATAATTACTTCTAAGATAACAATATGTAATTTATCAACTAGTGATTTCTTACTGTTATTTTTTTGAAATTCTGTATTATTTCTACCCTTTTTTCTGTTTTGCTTTTTTTCCTCTACATAAAAAATGCTGTATTTTTCAAAAGGTAAACTCATAGCTCTTATAAAAATATAAACTTATGTGAAATATTTTACTTAACTCATTAGTAGATGAACCAGTAAGATGTTAAGCTGTTCAAAGGAAACTTTTAAAAGTACATCTGTATGTTTGTGTAATATATAGCTAGCTAGCTAGACAGACAGACAGACAGATAGGCAGTGAGGAGTGATGAAAGGAATTTTCAAACAAATACAAAGCTGATATAGTAATAATATGATAACTATTGTATTTCACCAGACTCAATTCTTTTTCCATTTCTAAGGACAAGAATTACTAGCATTATTTTCAGTTTTACTTTCAGGCTACAGTAACTGAAAGGCTAGGATTACCTAGAATGATATGCCAAATAGGACATGTAGTAACATTTCCCTTATTTTAAAATCTAAAGTCTTTCATAATTAAAACTTTTTCTTGTACATACTTAACTTCTTAAACCCTCTTCCTTTTTTTCTAGGTATAGCAGCATTGAAGGAGACTTAAGGAATATTCTAGAAATTCTTTTTACCCTCTTATCCTCTATTTACCTGCTACCAGAGGACCTAGGGAGAATATAGAGCCAAGAATGATATTTTTTCTTTGAACTGTACAGTGTATTGGAAATTTCCAACCTAAAATGGAAAATTGAGTTCCTGTAGCTGCAACATCTCCTTTTGTGAGGTAATAAGCAAATTCTTATAGGATGCTTGCAATACGCCGGATCCTCTGCTAGACAGTCAAAGTAAATGTGGCACCTGCTGGCAGACTCTTAGAATAAACATGGAAATGTTTACTTTCCAAGAAAAGGTAAGTAAACTAGCCAATGCTATGTACAAAGATATTCTCATTCTCTCTCTCTCTCTCTCTCTCTCTCTCTCTCTCACACACACACACACACACCTGTAAATTGCTCCTATGGACATTACATATTTCTAAGGGCTCACTTTATACTCAGGGATTACTTTATAAATTGACCGAAGTATCATTCTCAATCCTAGATAGCTTGTCTGTCTCCTTAGTGTCCTTCTTCTTCAGTTGCTGAATAGTTTGGAACATTATCAGAAGAAAAATAATGTGTATGAAAACTGCCAATTTCTTCTGTTTTTCTGGCAGCCACTCTATGGTTTGGCAGCATTTTCCTCATAGAAGCTTCATAGCCTTTCTTTTCGTCACCTTTAGTTTCTGCAGTGATAAAGAGGGAAATACTTATTGAGTACAGAGAAAATTCTTGGACTCCTCACTCTGCTCTTAAATCAATTAAAAGCAAACACGGAGGTTAAAGGATCTATCTTAGTCTCTCTTTCCTTGGCTTCTGCTTCTGTCTCTCTCATCTGTTAGTCTATGCCTTTCTCACTCTGCCTTTGCTGTCCTCATCACCCGGCCCCCTAGTTGTTCTCTGCAAAGGTTTTTTCATTCCCATCTCTGACTGGTTCCTCCAAGATCCATTTACTTTTACTTAGTAGCAGATTTCAAAGTCCTCTTGTTGGCACACTGATACCTAATCACCAGTGGACCAAGGAGAATTCCAGGAAGTGTAATATTTCACTGGTATTTATAGGCAGGTGGCAAAGAGGGAGACAGAAAGTGACCATACATACTTTCTCCTCAGGTCTCAGAAAGAGGCCAACCCATAATGCGACTGTCTCTGGTAACAGTTATGAGCCACAGTTGTTTAACCAGGTTGGTGAATATAGTCACCTTCTGCCAAGTCTGCTACAACCTTATGAAATGTCTTCGGGTCAGACACTGACCTTTCTAGATCTCAGTTTCCTGGTTTTTGAAATGACAATATCAGAACAGGTAGCAAAAAAAGAGATGTGGAACTTTTTAAACTGTTAATTTTTAAAATAAATGTTTAAACAGTCCAGATGTGTAATCCCAGCACTCGGAAGGCTGAGGCAGGAGGATTGCAATGAGTTTGAGGTCATCCTGGACTATAATCATGAGCTGAAGTCCAATCTGAACTATATAGTGAGACCCTATCCCCCAAAAATATTTCTTTTAATGTTTAAACAAAGCTTCAGAATTTCCCATTAAGGAAAGGGGTTTAAAAGAGAGAACAAAAACATTGGTTAGGCAGTGTCTGATCAGAGAACTTTTGAACACCCCCCAACACACATGCACACGTTTCTTTTAATCCCTTTAGGGATGGGAAGAAAGTTGAATGATAAACTCTAAAGTAAAAGGAATTACCCCTCACCCGCCCTCTCATGCTTACTCTAACAGAGAATGTGAACTATCTGAACTCAGGTCTTTTTAGTTTTTCAGCCAATTACCATGATAATTTTATGTCATAATGACTATATTTCTGTTTCCAGAATTACAAACTTTAGATATACAGTCAACTGCAAGTCTGGCAGAGGAACTTCTCTCTTCGATTGCAATTCTCAGTTTTGTTGGGTTGTGTTATTGCTGGATTGTCATGTAGAATATTTGGTCAGGTCTTTACCACTTTGTCTATAGACTGTGTCTGAAAATTTAACCTTCCTAAGGAAGCATATTAAATATAATCATCCTAAATGCATCTTTTACTATGAAACTAATGAGAGCACAGAGAAAAGAAAATTGAGTCCTGTGTCACTGAATTCTTACAATTTCAAGAATGTTCTATGTATCAAAAACAGATAAACTTTTATCGAATTTCTTCACATTAGATGCCGCTTTAATAATTTCTTTTTTCTTGTATGTTTTCCCTGCAATATTATTTATTGTATTTTGTCATTTACTTTGCATGATTTAAAAAATTTGTGGCTTTTCTTTTCCAAAAATGTCTAAAATTCTTTCACAGTTGAAGGATTTTTCTCTGGCTAGAGAATTTTAGACTGAAGATCACTTGCCCTCAGAATTTTCTTAGGTTTTTGTTCATGTCCTGTGTTGCTGAAGAGATTTCGGATATCAGTATGATTGAGGTTCATTTGAGACTACTGTGAATCTTATTTTTTATTTTTTATTTTTTTTTGCAGTACCAGTGATCAAACTCAGGACCTCACGCTTGCCAGGCAGGTGCTTATGCCACTGAGCTAAATCCCCAGCCCGTGAATCTTTTTTTAACTTTAAAAGATTTGGCATTTTCTCCTTGCTGATATGATTGTCCATTTTGGCCAATTAGTGCACTTGTGGACTACGTAACTGCTTTATCTGTCCTATCAACTGAATGCTAATGTCTTTCTTGAGTTCTGAGAATGCTTTTCTGTCTTTATTTAACTATTATGTCCATGTCATCTTGTTAACTTATGGTTTATATTTCTCTGAATTTAGTCTGCATTCTCAGGTTTCCTCAAATTTAATTTACAGATCACTATCTTGGCCTTAAGCTTGAAGAGTTTCTGACTGAATTCTATTTTTTTTTTATTTAAAGAGAAAAAAAACAGGAAAAAGGTAGAAATATTACAGAATTTCAAGAAAAGAAGATAAACAGTAAGAATTCACTAGTTGATAAATTACATATTGCTCTTTTAGAAATAGTTATTCAAGTTACAGAATAAAAGCGCACAAAGTGGACACTCAAGCAGTGAGAGTGCAAACAGATCTGTTCAACAATCCAACAAGAACCTAGAAATATGGTCATCAATCCCACACACCTAAACATACATGCAGCTATATCTTTTATAGTGCTTCCTATTTTCTCTTTTTTTACAATAGCAATTATACATTTTAAAAATTTTATTTAAAGAGAAGAAAAAAAGCAAAACAAAAAAGGGTAGCAACAATACAGAATTCTAAAAGAAAGAAAGAAAAAGAAGAACGAGAAAAAGCCCCACTAAGAAATCAGTAATTTATAAATTACATATTGTCATCCTGGATGTAGTTGTTCAAGTTACAAAGTTAAAGCATACATAGTAAATATTCAAACAGTCAGACTACAAAAAGTTCTGCTCAAAGATCCAACAAAGATTCAGCAATATGGTCATCTATTTTACACACTCCAACATACATGCAGTTATATCCCTTAGAGCACTTTCTTTTCCTCTCTTTTTGACAATAGCAATTACACATTTTGGTTTTATTACTCTTATAGTTCTTATTTACTTTTTACACTAGAGATACAGTATGATATTTATAAATATGATTCTTATTTATTTCACTAATGAGGATAGTCTCAAGTTGTCTCCATTTGCCTATGAAGGCCTCAAGATCATCCTTTTTTATAGCTGAGTAATATTCCATTGAATAAAATTGCCACATCTTTTTCATCCACTCTGCAGTTGATGGACATCTTGGTTGTTTCCAGGATTTAGCTATCACAAATTGTGCAGCTATGAACATGGGTGAACATATATCAGTGTGATATGAACTTTTCAGTTCTTTGGGGAAAATACCCAGGAGGGGGATAGCTGGATTGAATGGGGCTTCCAATCCTAGTCTTCTGAGAATTCTCCATATGGATTTCCATAATGGTTGCACCAGTCTAC
>PVLA01014967.1:0-27703 GCA_004027455.1 Hydrochoerus hydrochaeris | reverse complement strand
TATTCATGTCAAAGGGTAGAAAATTTCAACCTGCAAGGAAAAAGCTACTAGCCTGAAAAGCTTTCTATTTGAAGTTATTATGAATTCCTGCCTCAAATTGGATAGTGACCAAATGGAACAAGTGTGGGACATCATTTCAGCATTTATTGTGGCCTTCACACTGGTTATATGTTTGTCTTCAGATTTCAGGGTTTTTTTTTAAATGACCTTGGATGAAGTCTGAAGCTTGTTTAAGGGAGTTGGAATATTTGGCTTTCTGTCATCTTTACTCTTTTGAAGAATATTGGTGTAAATTATTTTTTAAATTTACACAATAATTATATTTCTTTTGGGAAACGTATATTCATTTTCTTAACTGAAAATGAAGCTTGAGATAGACAGTGTTAAAATCTTGACATTGAAACTTGTTACCTCATTACCAAATATTGACATATTCCTAGGGCACTGACCCTGGACACATTTATGAACTATTTTCAGGAAGAATACATTGAGACCTTCAAAAAAACAGGAGCAGATCTGAAAAGCCAGTTGTAAAGCCCTTGATCGCAAGTATCCTTCAGGTGAGGCAACATTAACATTATAGCGAAAACCCTGGTCTAAAAGTCTTGGGTCATTTAGGCTCCACTTTAACAGGCAGCAGTTTGTTTCTCCTCTTGGTGCAGAGGGAGAGCAATGAAGCAGGTGTCAATCAGCAAAAAAAAAGAGGCGGGCTATAGGAACTGTCCCATCGTGTTGCCAAAATTAGGAAGTTCTTCCGGTGTGGTTGCAGAAGTCGTTTCCGCAGCAGATTCTGAGAGCCCTAACCAAAGACATCATTCTGTGACTTTTAGTGGCTGCAGGCTGCTTGGGAAGGACTCTGGGAATCCTGAGTCGCACAATGCTGATGTTGCGAGTCGGAAGCTGGCGGCGGGATGGAATCAGGGTGAGGTCTGAAAGAAAGTGATCTGAACCAGATATGGGGAGTTACAGTCTCCCTGCTTTGCTCCAGACTTTCGGTTACTGCTATTTGTTGCTTTTTGTCCCCTTTTCCCTTTGCCTAATCAGGGTTTTCTGCATCCTGTCCCCAATTAACACTCTCCACAATGCTGTCCTGGGTGATCCCAGGCACAGCTTAATTTACAACAGTCTTGGAGGAACAGGGGTCCTGGGGAGATCCTGATTAAGGTGTGAGTTTAAACTAGGTGCAGCTGTGGGATGCCAGGTCCCTGCTCTCCTTTAGTAAAAGATATGGAGGGTTTGATATAAATGTCTGCAACACAGAGTCTTCCTCGTACATCTTATCACAGATTTCTGCCTTTATGTTCACAGTGAGTACCGCATTTTCCAATATTTTCTCACATTGCCAAATGTGTTGAGAAGGGCCATGAGAATTCAATGAAAAGTTTAATCTTGTAGGTGATGTGACTAAATGGTGGAGTGCTTTTGCCAAGCACGCAGTTCATTCTTAAATTCTTTACTCAGCAACACTGAAAAATATTACCTTAATTATTTGTGTCACATCACCACTCGCAATGATAAAAAAACAGGGATTGTGACCTCAGAATATTGTGGAATTAGGTCACAAACCAAGATGAGAGTGTTAGGAGAGTTTTATATTGGAAATAAAAATAGCTCCCAGATTCCTTCAAAGTGTCCTGAGTGGGTGGTCATGTGGCTACTCAGTCCAGAGCTAATTAGATATAGCCAGAGTAATTGCTGCATTAATTGCACAATTGTTTCATAGCCACCTATCACAAATGACTCTGTATTTTATATAACCATCTGGAACTCAGACTCTCAAATTCATTTTCTCACATGTAAAGTTTAAAGGATTTTAGGCAAAAAGTGGTTAGTGGGATTTTAGAGAAAAACCATTTATTTTTCACTTTTAATGCCTAGAATATTAGTTGCTTAATAAGGAGTAGCTGCAACTACCTGAAATAAGGAAGGGCATCATTTGATATTTCCTGAGAAATTTTATTCTGGGTGCACTGTGTGTAGTTCACTACTATTCTTATTTTAATTATTATCAATATGGCTTATTAGCCATCTCTCTCAGGCCCTTTTCACTAGATAGGTGGCTCATACAAAAGGTTGGTAATTCAACTATTTACTACAATTAGATTATTTAAATGAGATCTTCCAGAGAGTTTAGAATGCTAAGAAAAATAGAAGGGATGTTAATGTATTATCAAAAGCAGGGACATGATTCTTGCGGAGGGGAATTTAATAAAAGGAGTTGCTGGTTAAGCCAGGCATGGTGGTGTGCTCCTGAAAGCCCAGCACTTGGGAGGCTGTGGCAGGTGTGTTGTGGCAAGTCTGAGACTAGCCTGGGCTATAAAGTTAGCCCAAGATCAGTGTGAACTGCATAGTGAGACCCTGTCTCAAAAAGACAAAAAAAAAAAAAAAGAGTTGCAGGTTAAACCTATACCAAGAGACAAATTGAATTGGCATATAGACATGTACATGATGATATAGGGAAAAGAAACTCCCAACCTACTATACAAGTAATATACAAGTACTTCCAACCTACTAAATAAGTACTATACTTGGTACAAGTTCACGTGCTCTAAATTTGAATGAATTTTAGGGACAATGGAGGTTAGGAGCAGAAAATATTTATTGAGAAAAAGAAAGCCTCAGAGAGAGACAGACCTACAGAAGAGGTCCCAAGAGAGTTGCCACAGACCCTATCTTTTCTAAGGAATTTTATAGAGTAAAATCACAAAGCAAAGCAGGTCTAAGGTGGGGAAAACATGGGAACTCACAAAATGGGCATGAGGTGGGACAGAACTGATTGCTCAGGTAAAATTTATTAAATCAGGGACAAATGGGGAAGTGAGTCAGGTAGCAGGCTGGCATGCTTATAGAGCACTGACTCTTCCTGTAGGGGTTTGGGATGGTCACTCCTGGCTTCCTCAGGGTGACAGAGAACTACTTAGAATATCAATCCTTAGGATGTAGGTGTATTTGTTCAATCTTTTGTCTTGAGGTCTGGTCTACAGTGGGAGGTGTCTTTTCTCCAAGGTTGCAAGATATCTGGTCTTCTTCACTGTTTCCTTTGAAGGCATAGCCCTGTCTAACTGCCTATAATATTTCTACCTAACTCAGCTGCCTACAACAATGGGATATCAGCAGTAGTGGGAATGGAAAGGGATGTCATCTCTGAAATAATTGTTATAGTCCCACTATTATAGATAGCTATGTTAGTGAGAAATATTACAGGCAGTCAGATTGGACTAGACCCTTGAAAGAACCATGTAGAAAATGAGAATACATTACAACTGTATTTGGAGTTACATTCTTGAAAGTCAGACCTCAAGACAAAAGATAGAGTGACTATATCCACATACTTCCTCAAGGGATGAAAAACAATCATTGATATTCTAAATAGGTATCAATTACCTAGGTCAGACACTAGAGCCTCCCTGGTCCACCCCTTCCACAAAAAGTCTTTGTTCATTCTCCATACACTGGCCCATAAGACCACCATCCATAAAACACTGGAGATGAATAATGAATGGTTTTGATAAGTCATAATTAATAGCTCTTTTCAAATCTTACTATGTATGGCATTGAGTCATTTTATTGATTATACTTAGTAAGTGAACTTCAGTAAGATATATGGTAATTTTTTCAAGATTTATGTTTATTAATCTTTATGTACAAAATATGCTGTGTATTTTGTTTTTGTCTGGTTTATTTCTCATGATTTTCATATATTTCAATTTATTCTTCTATTTCTGATGTTTGCTGATTTTTTGGAGGAAACACATTTTTCATATTTAAAAGTTTTTCATCATGAATTCTCAAGAAATTCAAGTTTATCTTACCTATTTAAATATAGAGCTTAATTATTGTAAATATTATACATAGAAGAGTATGAAATTCATATTTCCAAGTACATACCTGTTTTTTATTGAACATTAGTGCAACAGATTGTGATTTCTTCCAGAGAAGCATAACACTAGCTTTTTCATGAATCCATATGTCATCTATTTGTGGACATATTGAAAATTGTCTTCTGTTCCCGTGATTGATTTGTCATTATCTCTGCTAATGAGATAGTCTCATGAAAGGTGGAATATGAATGTCTGTCATGTATATTATAGAAGCTATCAACCTTCTTGCTTAGAGTGTATAGAATGTTGTTAGACTTATACTGTAGAGCTATATTTTTTAACAAAGCAAAGTTGATGTTAATAAGTGACAATATTTTGAAGTTTCCCCTTTTTCTAGTGGAGAAGGGATTTTAAGGCAGGGTCTCATTTTATATTTCAGACAAGTTTTAAATTTACTATGTAGCCACAGCCAATCTCAACTTTGTGGCAATCCTCCTATATTAGCCTTTCAAGTGCTGGGATTATAGGCATGTACAACTACCACTGGCTGATATCTTCCTTTTGTGCCTACTTTGTGATTATTGGTTTGCAGTGAATATAATAAAATTTTATTCATCTTCTTCCCTTCATTACCTTCCATTACCCTTCTAGAATTTCTTCTGAGTGCAAGGCAGCTATTTGATGGCACTCAGCTATAAGATAATAAGCCACCATTTCTCTATTTTCATTATTCACAAAATTGTTTTAATAAAACTTTTTCCATTGACATTTTACTTAGTATTCATAAATCTTAGTTAATATTCAGTTATGCTATTTTCTATGAAACAAAATTCAAGTTTCAGAATGCTGGCAAAGTACAATCAAAGACAGGACTTGATGTCATTAATAGTAAGATTTGAACAGAGCTATTACATATGATCTATCAAGGCCATTCACTAGATGTCCATCTGCCCCAGTGTTTTATAGATGGTGATCTTAAAGGCTCAACTCTGGTTGAGAGACAATGTATGGATACACTTATGGTGACCCAGCCAAAGAGCCACTGCTCCTGTTCTGCTATTGCTTTAGTAATGCTTTACAGTCTAGTATCAGAAACAGTGTCTTGGCCAGGCATGGTGCCTGTAAGCACAGCACTTAGTAGACTGAGACAGGAGGAATCACCATGAGTTTGAGGCCATCCTGAGCTACACAGTAAGCACAAGGCAACCTGAACTGCATAGCAAGACTCTGTCTCAAAAAATAAATAAATGAAGAAATATTGTCTGAAAGAAATGTGTATAAACATGAAATTTATGACCAAGATATGAAGTTAATATTTGAAAATTTCAACATCTGTTCAAATGTTTTGTCTTATCTTCTTTTGTGTTGTTGAGATAGGGTCTCACTGTGTAGTTCAGAATGACCTTAAAGTCACTGTGGAGCCCACCCTATTTTCCAAATCATGGTGATCTTCCTGCCTCTCCCTTCTGAGTGGGATTACAGATAGTCACCAATACACCTATCTCTCAGTCAAACTTTTTATGAGAGTTGAGTTAACTCAGGCTATGAGTCTCAACCTTCCTTCAAGAAATATACATATGATCTTTTAAGAGGCAGTAGCATTTAAGGATGTAGCTGTGAACTTCACCATGGAAGAATGGATTTTACAGACGTCATCTCAAAAGAAGCTCTACAGAGATGTGATTGGGGAAACCTTTAGGTAATGATGACATCACTCTCTCACTTACACAATTAGAGAATATTGTTGCTAATCAGTGCAAATTCTTTAAATAGAATGTGAAAATATTTTGAAAAATATCTTAGACATGGTTACTTTATATCATGAATCTATTTAAAATCTATTGATTTTTATGTAATGATGCACTAGCTCCTTATATTTCTATTTCTATAATTCAGGAAGACACTTGGATAACCAGGAAGGTGAAGAGTATAATAATTATTGGAAAAGTCAAAGATAATTTTTACTTTCAAGGTAAAGCAATATTCTCTACAAATGAGGAGAAACATGAGAATTCAAAAACTAAGGCCATGTTTAAATCTTTCAGTCTCACAAATATTCCCCAAAAATATATACAGCTTATGTATGTATAATCTAACAACTAAATATAGAAATATTTAATATAGGAAACTCAATTAGTACCTAATCATGTAATAAGTGACAGTATCTGATACATAATATCAAAAAATGTTCTTGCATGCTCAACATCATGAATATGCATGAAATTGT
Organism: Hydrochoerus hydrochaeris; assembly: GCA_004027455.1. Taxonomy (NCBI): domain Eukaryota; kingdom Metazoa; phylum Chordata; class Mammalia; order Rodentia; family Hydrochaeridae; genus Hydrochoerus; species Hydrochoerus hydrochaeris. The sequence continues at coordinate 21,655 of PVLA01014967.1, read as the reverse complement.
ATTTAGGTGTTTTATATAGATGTATAAGAACAGAATAAAATTTGAGTTTTTTTCAGGATATCTGTTTATGTATTGTCAATATGAGGCATTCAGTACCTAAAAATATTACTAACCTTGAAGCATTACTCAATGTGCAAGTGAATGCTAGTGTTGTAAAAATATGTATTTAAAGCCATTCTCTAGTGAATAGGGTCCATTCATTTTTTTGAAGTCTTAAAAGCACCACTCAACACTGTTGGTGGGAACGTTATGTACAACCACTCTGATCATCAGTATACAGTTTTCAAAATACAAAAATAGAAGTTTCACTTATTCCCAGCTTACCTGTCTGGGGTATATTCCCAAAAGAGTTAAAATCAGCATGTCATACTGATACATACATACCTATACTCAAAATAGTTCAGTTCATAACCACTTATCTCTAGAATCAGCCTAGATGTCCATCTTTGGATGTATGGATAAAGAAAAAGTTTGATAGGCTAGTGTGATGATCCAGCATTCTAGGCACATGATTGAACAGGATGGCAAGTTGAAGCTCAGCCTAAGCAACTTAATCTTTGATGAGAATCTCTCTCAAAATAAGATGCAAAAAAAACAGGAGATGTAGTGCTAAGCTTTGTTTTATTTCCAGCACTGAAAGTAAATGTGATATATAATCAGTCAGAAGATAAATGATACATCATTTGCCAAAAGAAATGTGTAGGTCTTCATATCATAATGTTGTTTAATCAATCAGGTGCAGAATATAAAATGTCTTGTGTTTTATATGAGAGACAAAAATATAAATTAGGATGTGGAATAAAGGAGAGGTGATGGAAAAAGTAAAGACTGACATTTTAGACATGGAAAAGACATACAGGGTAAGGATAGAAAGTGAGAAAACATGGAGAAAAGGTATTAAGTACAACCAGTATGTGATACACACATATACCAATGGTAGAAAATGAGACTAAAACTTGGGCATTGCAAAATATACCAATTTTAATGCTCCCAAATAAATGGTACTGTTTTGTGAATGGCTACTTTGAAGGTATCCTCCTGTTCATTTAGTTCATTGTCAAAATTTCTTAGCAGGTTTCAAAAAGAATGTGTTTTAGTAAATCATTAATATTGAGACCAATTTTATTATGAGAGTTTCTTTTTTTTTTACCAGAAATGAAGAGTAGAGAAATGTTACCAGTACAAAGCTTAGAGTCAATATGAAGAAATAATTTTTTTATTCCTGTTCTTAATGCAGGCATAAAACAAGGAGATTTAACACCTCCTAGAAACCTTGTTGACAGAAATAGAAATCCCCTGATTGGGTGTTTGTCACTAAATAGGCCCACCAGAGCTCACAGTGCAGTGAAGGCAGATGAGTATTTGGAATCTAAAGAAAGGCTGTATAAGTATAATTGAAACTGGAAGAAATTGTGGTGATTTCCAGTCCTTTCATAAGCATGCAAGGACAAAGACTGGAGAGAAACACTATGAATATGATCAATGTGGGAAGCCCTGCTCTGGTCTCAGTGAACAAATTAACCTTGGAGAGAAGATTTTTGTATGTAAGAAAAATTTAAAAGCCTCTGGAACAAACAGTGATGTTTAGATCCATAAAAGAAATCACAGTGGGAGGAGGCACTGTGGATATAAGCAATATAGGATAGCCTTCATAACTCAGAGTTATTATAGAATAGATGAAAGAACTCACACTGGAGAGAAATGCTATGTATGTAAGCAGTGTGGGAAAGCTTTTAGCACACATAGTGCTTGTCAAATACATGAAAGAAGCCACACTGGGGAGAAACCCTATGTATGTAAGCAATGTGGGAAACCTTTTAATACCCAGAGTTATTGACAAGTAAATGAAAAAATTCACACTGGGGAGAAACCCTATGTATGTGAGCAATGTGGGAAAGCTTTCACCACACACAGTGTTTATCAAATACATGAAAGAACTCACACTGGGGAGAAACCATATGTAAGTAAACAATGTGGGAAAGCTTTTAGGTGGCACTATGACTGTAAAAGACATGAAATAAATCACTCTGGGGAAGGGCCAGGGATTTAGCTCAGTGGCATAAGTGCCTGCCTGGCAAGCACGAGGTCATAAATTCAATCTCCAGTACCAAAAAAAAAAAAAAAAGGAATCACTCTGGGCAGAAAACTTATGTATCTATGCAATGCAAGAAAGCTTTCACTATACAGGATTATTGTAAAGTACATGAAAAAATTCACACTAGGGAGAAGCCCTATGTATGTAAGTAATGTTGGAAAGCTTTCAACACATATAGGTATCATTAAAAACATGAAAGAAGTCACACTGGAGAGAAACCCTATATATGTGAGCAATGTGAACAAGGATTTACTGCTAAGTCCTCATTAAATAGACATAAAAAAAACTCACTGGAGTGAGGCCCTATGTATTTAAGTAATACTGGAGTACACAAACATGTAATATCAAGCATATGAATATATGTAGTTCTTGTGAGATACATGAAAGACTCACTTTTTATATTTGTAAGAAAGCCTATTTTGAAACTCCTGTGAAAACTCATGCAGTGCAGACCTGTAGAAATAAGTAATGCAATAACTTTGATGTCAATATTTCTCCATAAATTTCCTAAAGAGTACAAATCACAGATGGAGATATCCAAAAGTTACATATATTGCGTGGTTTTCGGTAAGTTACTTACAGATGTGTAGATGATGTCTGTGTAGTGTTCAATATAAAAATATGAGTTGACATAATTAGATGTCTGAGCAAAATTCACATCATTTAAGTATTGTGGATTGAAAAATATGTTTTTTACTTTATGTTTAGTGTTTGTATAGTTTTTGTTTTGTCTTTACATTTGGGAGGTGTAAACCACTAGAAAACTTCATTTCATAATTGCTTTTTAGAAGTCATTCAGATTTCACACTTTTTGCTTTAAATTTTGGTGTATGTTCTGTGTATTCTATGTATCAAAAGGTATTTTTCAATTTGATGCTATTTTCATATTAAGATAGGCATTTTCCTAGATGTGTTTTTCACAAAGTTGAATCATTTTGACACAACTCACAGATTTGCAAATTTTGTTTTTCATATCATGACAGGATGCTTGCTTATATACATACATTACTTTCAATTATGTCATATACCTTACATTGGATTTGTTTTCATTCTGGATTCAATATTAACACTTCAATAAAATGTATTATCATAAAAATTTTATATTTCATATTTATATTGCAATGACTTTTAATTTACTGGTAATTTTTCCAACACATTTACCAAAAATAAACCACTGCCATAAGTTTCTGAGTGCCAGGATCCCACAAAACCATAATTTCTCTCCAAAAGGATATCATGAATTATAGTAATCTCTCCAGAAAGAATAAAGGATGATACAACTTATCAATTGCAACACTTTCAAAAGAATGTTTTTTAGCTCTGGGTGTTTCAGGGAGTATAGTCACTATTAAATTTACAAAGCAAATGCCTTATTCTCTCCTGATACTGTGATACCATTCTATCTTTTATAATCTTTGTTTTTACCTACTAAGCTATAATATTGACAGTAAGGAAAACCTAAGTCATGAGAGGTATTGATCAGTCTATTAAAAGCTGAAATTTATAATTTACATTGTGTTGGGGGGTTTTTTGTATGGGAGACATACTTTTCAATGCTATTCTTCATTGTTCATAAGTTCACTCTCTGGTGTTGAGGCATGTTACAAATGACTTGAAACATCCTTCCCTGATGTGTGTGTGAGTCCCAGTTGGTCTCCTGTGATCTGTATTTTAAAAATCATTTCAAAATTTAAATATAAAGTGTTTTATACAATAATTATGAGAACAAAAGCTACTCAAAGTCTAATGGAGTTATGTTACAAACCGATGATATCATAAAAACATAAGTGAGCAATGCATTAAGTACCACTAATGCAGTGAACACATTAGCTTGCCTAAGCCTTAATTATGCTTAGACATATAAATAACAAGTTGTGTCAAATCATCTAAAATACATCTATTTGTTATCTGAAGTATCTGATATAATTCACTGCAAAACACGTTAATTTTTACACCCTATGCTAACTTTCTTGAAGCACATTTCTGTTTATTAGCATCACCAGGGAGATATGTTTTCTGTATCACTATCCTTGATAGTAACAAAATATTGCAAATATAATACATTTTCTCTTAATCATATTTACTTTCTCATTATTTTGCTGTGAAAAAAAAATCTTGGTAGGTTTGATAATGTGTTTTCAATCCTAGAAACTCAGGAGGCTGAAGTGGAATGAACACAAAATTGAGTTCAGCCTAGTGAGAAACTGTCACAAAATATGTATCAAAGGCCTACAGATGTACCCCAGTGGTTTAGTACTTCTAGGTATACTCCCCACTATCAAAATTATTTTAACATTAACTATTACACATTATTTTTTGTCTTTTTCTAACTTAAAATATAAAGGTCTAAACCAAATGGTATTCCTTAAGTCCCAGCATCAAGAGAGTCTAAGACAGAATGATCATGGCTTTAGTCAGTTGTGAGGGAGATAACAGCTAGATGCCTTATCAAACTATCAAACAGTTCTCTTTTTATCTACATATTTAGGTTTAAGGAAAGAAACAAGTTCAAGAATATTTTTGTATCCTAGGATAAAATAAAAATCACTATTACAAATTATGATTGTGTTGCTTAGGAAATACTCTTCATGGTAATATTTGTACAACAGTTGTATATGTGTCTGCATCACAGACTAAAACATAAAGCCAAGCATCTCATATTCTGAATATGGAGATTAAAAAAAACCATTTTCTCAATGCTATTACTGGTGTTTTTAGTAGAAAATTAAGTGGAATGCACAAGAAACAAAACAAATTATGTAAAAGTTGAAAGTTTCTGGAAACACCTGGAAGTGGACAACAGAGTATAGAAATAACCTAGCTAATAAAAAATTTTGCCAGATAGTCCTCAGAGAAGTAATATCTGAAAAAACTGGGCTAATCAAATGAGTAAACTGCCAATAAATATCTGAATAACTATCTGACATTTTTGTCCAATAGAGAAATACAAAATTTAAGAATACAAAAGCAGAAGATTTTTTTTTCCACTTTTTTTTTTTTTTTTTTGGTTTTCCAATTCCTAGTCCTTTTGGATACACCAAGAAAGTTGTTTCCCTCTCAGATAAATGGTTCATATATCAGTTATTTCCTCTGGAAAGACACACACTGAAAAAAAAGACACACACTGAAACACACTTTACCAGAAGTGAGCTTTGTATGCCATATCTCCATCAACTTGTGTTGATAACCAGGTTAACAATCCAAAAGCAAGAAATTGTAATAAGTTAATTTTTTTATTAATACATGTTTGCAGTGGATAAGGTTTATATTTGATTTCATAAAGTGGCATATGAAGCAGGCATCCTGGAGTATGCCTGTAATCCCAGCACTAAGGAAGCTGAGGCAGAAGAGTCATTGTGTGTTTGAGGCTAACCTGGACTATGTAGTGAATTCGAGGCCAGCCTGAACTACATCACAATACCTTGTCTCAAAACAAAAACAAAAAGTGGCATATGTATACAGCATATCTGGATATTTTTACTTCCTCTTCCCAAGGCCATTTCCCCCTTCCATCCATTTCTTCACTCTGTTTCCACTTGGAAAACATCAATCTCATTTTCATTACTGATCTTTTACTTTTTTCTCATAAAAGTAAAACTTAAAGAGAATGCTTCCAATAGTAAAATTATTCACCCATAAATAGCAGAAGAGAATTACATCCCTACCTATACAAGTGTGAAAAGATTTCAGCATACTTTCTGGTTTCTAGAGAAAATATCCAAAACACATAATCCTAAATAATGTATGAGGCCACACTGTGACCCAAGAAGTGGAGAGGCATGATTTTGCAGCACAAATATGATTATCACAAGCATATGAACCTGAGCCATGAAAACTGAAGCATCAGATTCATTACCACTACTTGGATGCATCACTGCCTGAGTTTAAAGCATGAGTTTTGCCCCGATTTGTCTAATAAATAGGATATGGCATTGACTACACCATGTTTTATTGTACCTATTTTATTAAGTACCATTGTGAATCTATACCTGTGCATAATTTATCATAAATTGATATTTAAAGTGCCATGTGTTTGTGACAGAAAGCGAGAGACAGAGATTTATTCCTTCCACTGTTGGAAGCCTACACTGGTGATATAGACTCATATTCACATCAGATAAGAAGTCACTACACCACTACTCTATTTTTAATCATAATAGGGTGGTACACAACTCATTTTTTCTGGCTTGTCACAACAGAAAAAGAGAGACAGGACAAAAGTTCTCTGGAGGAAACACGAGGAAGTGGAGATTTGTTGCCATCTCTAGTGAGACAATTTTTGTCCTTGGACTGTTGACTTTGCTATTAAAAACATCAATACTGACAAAGTTAGGACATGAAATTATTTGAGAGGAATGTTGAGATAGGCAGAAAAAGCCCAAGTTAAAGTTGTACAAACAACTCAATCATTAGATCAAAAAGAAAAAAATAGAAGAAGCTGGGAGGCAGACTGTGACAAAACATAGCAAAATCAATTGCTGGACCAGAAGGGTCTTCCCCTCAGGTCGGCCTGGCCTTGGAGTAACAGTAAGGCAGGGGTCATGAGCTGATTCAGGGTGAGAGTGGGTCAAACATCACAGGCCCTAAGGATGGAGAGAAGTTTAAGGGAATTTGGTAATAATTGTTTTGTTCTGCTAATCACTTTGGCTAATGATGTTGTAATGTCAAATAGTGGAAATTTGAGGAATGTATGTATTCACTTGGTAGAACAGCTCTGTGTGTGTGTGTGTGTGTGTGTGTGTGTGTGTGTGTGTGTTCATCTAATGAGAAAAATTTCTCTTTGCCTCAGTAAAAGAGTATCTCTAGACAAAAAATGATTGGGGTATGAGACCCTGTAATCCTTGGTATATAGATTGTTGAGTGACAATATTAACCTAATTAACAAGTAATTTCAAACATGTCATTTCAATATATTTTTATTAGTTCATATAAGTAATACAAAAAATAGGTTTCTTTTTGAAGCATGCAAATAATACAATTTGATTACATATATTCTTCTTTAATCTCTCCCTTTCTTTTCTTCCTCTGGTCATCTTTCTTTTCTCTAATAATCTTACTGGACTGGGTCTGAGAAGACCTTAAGCCTACCTTAAACATACAATGTTTAGAGTTTTACTAACTCCATTAACACAAAAAAATTTTCAGGACATAGCCACAAGAGGCACAGAAAATGTTATTGATAAAATTTTTTCTACATACTCAAGAGTTGAGTGTGGGTAGGCTGACTGGAACCTCCCCCGTGGGCCCGCCCTGCCACCAGGAACTTAGTGGAAGCCTACATCAGGGATAAGCTGCCTGGAACCTTCCCCGTGGGCCCACCCTGCCACTGGGAGAAGCCTGCATCAGGCAGAGGCTGGCTGGGACCTACCCTGTTGGCCTGCCCTGCCACCAGAAAATTAGCAGAAGCCTGTGTCAGGTGTAAGCTGCCTGGGTCCTCCACCGTGGGCCTGCCCTGCCACCAGGAACTTAGCAGAAACCTGCATCAGGCCTAAGCAGCCTGGAACCACCCCTGTTGGGATGCTCTGCCACCAGGAACTTAGTAGAAGCTCACCTCAGGCGTAGGCTGCCTGGAACCTCCTCTGAGGCCCACCCTGCCACTGAGAACATCAAGGAGGCCCACCCAAGACTGAAAACTGCCCTGGACTGCTTCTGCTGGGCCCAGCCTCCCACCTGGAACATCAGAAGACCTGAGAAGACTCCAGTTAGTGTGAAAAAATTTGGAACTTTGCTGCAGGTGGTAAACTTTGGACTACAGTGGATTAACTGTATCAGTGTGGTAAGTATGCCCCTAAAATAGAGGTGTACAGGGGATAAATAAGGCCAGTAGTAAAACCCCTTCCAACTAACTGTAAGACTTTGGTGTGTCTGAAAAGAGTGTGTGTGATCCCCTCCTACACATAGAAAACACCAGGCAGAGTGAAAGTGACAAAATGGAAAAGCAAAATGCAGTCTCAAACATATAGTTTACCAGAAGCAAGTATAGGAGACATTGAAATACAGGACCCCAAAAGTAATACACCAGGAATCTCTGAAAAGATAGCCAGTGAAATAAAAAAACAACTGCATCAGACTATAGAGGAAATCAAATTAGAAGTAGTCTGCCATGTAAAGATAGAAATAACTTTAGTAAAGGAGTTGTTGAATGCAGCTAAAGAAGAACTAGAGAAAAAAGTACATGAGCATGGGAAACTGATTGAAACTTTGAATGAACAATATAGAAAACAAGCAGAATTCATGAAACAAACTCAAAGAGACATCCAAGAAACAAAAATTCTATTGAAAGCATGCAAAACCACCTAAAGGAAGCTGAGGATAGGATTTCAAACTTTGAGGATAGGATCACAGTGAGTGATCAGGAAAGGATAGAACCTTTAAAAATAACAAAGCAGCATGAAATGACAATCCAGAAGTTTCATGATGATGCCAAGAGCAACAATATAAGAATAATGGGCATTAGTGAACATACAGGAGTCCAGGCAAATGACATATGTAAAGTATTTACACAAATAATAACAGAAAATTTCCCAAACATGGGGAAAGAATCTAATATGCAGATAAGTGAGGCATATAGAACACCAGTCACAATCAACATAAATCCACACCCAGACACATAATAATTTAGATCTCAGACATACAGCATAAAAGCAGAATACTAAAAGCTATCAGAGAAGACACAACTCTCCTATTATGAAAAGCCCATTAGAATCACGGCAGACTTTTCAGCACAAACCTCAAGTTAAGAAGAGCTTGGAGTGAGGTATTTCAAGCCCTGAAAGAAAATGACCTTCACCTCAGACTGATGGTACCCAGCAAAACCATCTCTTAAATTTAATGGAGAAACAACATACTTCCATGACAAAGAACAATTGAAGAAATTCATGTCCACCAAAACAACCCTAGAAAGAGTACTGAAAGACATACTAGACAGAGTTAAAAATGACCACATTCTCCAGAGCAACAACAGAAAGAAACCACCAGGTAGGATAAGCAATTAAATAAGATGAAAAGCAGAAAGAAACAACTGGAACATAACATAGCAAATTTGAGCAGTATGGATCAGTGATATCTATAAATGGCCTCAATTCACCTATAAAAAGAAATAGATTGACAGAATGGATCAAGATACAGGATCCCACAATATGCTGTATACAAGAAACACATCTGACCCAAAAGGAAACTCATAGATTAAAAGTCAAAGGATGGAAAACAGTATTCCATGCAACAGAAACACAGAAAAAAGCAGGGGCAGCTCTTCTATTTGCAGACAATGTGAACTTCAAACCTAAAATGATTAAAAGAGATAGAGAAGGTCATTATATACTTGGTAGTGGAAAAATTCAAGAGGAAGAATGAATAATTATAAATATAGATTCACCAAATACAGGTGCACCCAACTATATAAGACAGATACTAATGGACATGAAAAACCAAATACACAAGAACACAATTATAACAGGAGATTATACACAAGAACACAATTATAACAGGAGATTAACAGCCCATTGTCACAAAGAGATAGATCAACTAGATAAAAAATCAGCAAAGAAACAACAGAACTGAATCATACCTGTGAGCAACTGGATTTACAGAGTGTTCCACCCAACCATATCAGAATACACATTTTTTTCAGCTGCACATGGGACATTCTCCAAAATAGACCATATATTATCCCATAAAACATTCTTAAGTATATGCAAAGGTATTGAAATTATCTCATGCATAATATCTGACCATAGTGCACTGAAATTGGAAATTAATGGCAAAAGAAATTGTAAAACCTGCATAAATACATGGAAATTAAATTACAGCCTTTTGAACATTCTCTCTGTTTTTTTTATATCATCGGTACCAGGGATCAAACTCATGACCGCCTGCTTGCAAGGCAGGCACTTATGCTGCTGAGCGAAATCACCAGCCCTTATAACAGCCTTTTGAACAACCAGTGGGCTACAGATGAAATTAAAGAAGAAATAAAACAATACCTACAATGCAAGGAAAACATAGAAACAACATACTGTAATCTGTGGGATGCAATGAAAGCAGTCTTAAGAGGGAAATATATAGCAATAAACTGTCATATCAAAAAAAACTGAATGAGCACAAATAAACAACCTAATGCTCCATCTCAAGCTTCCAGAAAAAGAAGAGCAAGCTAAACCCAAAGCTCATAGAAGAGAGGAAATTGTAAAAGTTAGAGCAGAAATCAATGCAATTGAAACTTTAAAAAAATACAAAGAATTAATGGATCAAAAAGCTGGTTTTTTGAGAGAATAAACAAAATTGACAAACCCCTAGCTAACCTTATCAAAATAAAGTAAGAAAAAACCCAAATTCATGCAATAAGAACTGAAAAAGGAGAAATTACTACAGATCCCATGGAAATTCAAAAGATCATGAATACCTACTTTGAAAATTTCTACAGGCATAGAATGGAAAACACAGAGGAAATGGACAGATTTCTAGAAACATATGAACTAACAAAGCTCAAGCAAGAAGATAGAGCAATTTTGAACAACCCAATATCACCTATTGAAATTGAAAATGTAACTAAAAACTTACCAATAAAGAAAAGTCCAGGTCCAGATGGATTCACAGCTGAATTCTACAAGAAATTTAGAGAAGATTTGATGTCAGTACACCTTAAACTCTTCAATGAAATTGAGAAAAAAGCAATCCTCCCTAAATCATTCCTGGAGGCAAGTATTACTCTGATACCAAAACCAGAGAAAGATCCAACCAAAAAAGAGAACTATAGGCCATTCTCACTAATGAACATTGATGCAAAGATTCTCAACAAAATGCTGGCAAATAGAATGCAGCAAATCATCAAGAAGATTATACTTTATGACCAAGTGGGGTTCATTCCAGGAATGCATGGATGGTTTAACATACGAAATCAATAAATGTAATACAACATGTCAACAGAGCCAAAAACAAAAACCACATGGTCATCTCAATAGATGCAGAAAAAGCTTTCGACAAAGTCCAATACATGTTCATGATAAAAACCCTTCAGAAACTTGGAATACATGGCGTCTACCTCAACCTTATAAAGGCCATCTATGACAAACCAACAGCCAACATTATACTAAATGGACAAAACTGAAAGCTTTCACTTTAAAATCAGGAACAAGACAAGGATGTTCACTCTCACCACTCATTTTCTACATAGCTCTAGAAACACTAGCCAGGCCAATCAGACAAGAGAGAGAAATAAAAGGAGTAAAGATAGGAAAGGAAGAAGTTAAATTATCACTATTTGCAGATGACATGATACTCTATATAGGAGACCGAAAAAACTCCATTAAAAGACTACTAGGGGTAATAACAAGTTTAGCAGTGTAGCTGGATACAAAGTCAATGCTCAAAAATCAATAGCATTCCTGTACACAAACAAAAAACTCACTGAGAGAGAAATTATGGAAATATTGCCCTTTACACTAACAAGCAAAAAAATGAAATACTTAGGAATCAGCCTAACTAAAATGTAAAAGACCTATGTGCTGAAAATTATGCTATGCTGAAAAAGGAGATTGAAGAGGATATTAGAAAATGGAAGGACATTCCTTGCTCTTGGTTAGGAAGAACCAACACTGTGAAAATGGCCATAATCCCAAAACTGTTATACAGATTTAACACAATCCCAATCAAAATACCATTGACATACCTCACAGATCTAGAGAACACACTACTAAAATTCATTTGGAAACAGAAGAAACCTTAAATAGCAAAGGCAATTCTAGGCAACAAAAGCAAGGCAGGAGGCATCTCAATTCCTGACTTGAAACAGTACTATAAAGCCACAGTGATAAAATCAGCTTGGTACTGGCAAAGAAATAGACCTGAGGATCAATGAAACAGATTAAAAGATGCAAGCACAACTACAAAGACACTCAGCCACCTGATATTTGACAAAGGGGATAAATATGTCCACTGGAAGAAGGATAAATGGTGTTGGAAAAATGGCTCTCTACATACCGAAGACTGAAACTAGATCCAACCTATCACCATGCACAAAACTAAAGTCTAAATGGATCAAAGACCTCAATATTAAAACAGAAACACTAAATCATGAACAAAATGCAAACTGCACAGGAAACACTTCAAAGAATCAACAAATGGGATCTCATATTATTGAAAAATTTCTACACTTCAAAGGAAATCACCAATAGAGTGAAAAGAAAACCCACAGAGTGGGAAAGAATTTTAGCCAGGATCCCCTCAGACAAAAGACTTGTGTCCAGAACATATAAAGAATTGAAAAACATCAAGCCCCCCAAATTCAAAGACCCTCTCCAAAAATGGGCATTGAGATGAACACACAGTTCTCAGAGTAAGATATGCAAATGGCAAATAAATATATGAAGAAATGTTCATCATCACTAGTCATTCGAGAAATGCAAATTAAAACAACATTGTGATTCCACCTCACCCCGGAAAGAATAGCTGCCATCAAGAAATCAACTGATAACAAATGTTGGTGAGGCTGCGGGGAAAAAGGAACACTGCTTCACTGTTGGTGGGAATGTAGACTGGTGCAACCATTATGGAAATCCATATGGAGAATTCTCAGAAGACTAGGATTGGAAGTTCCATTCAATCCAGCTATGCCCCTCCTGGGTATTTTCGCCAAAGAACTGAAAAGTTCATATCACCGTGATATATGTGCACCCATGTTCATAGCTGCACAATTTGTGATAGCTAAATCCTGGAAACAGCCAAGATGCCCATCAACTGCAGAGTGGATGAAAAAGATGTTGCATTGAATATTTACTATGTACCCTTTAACTTTGTAACTTAACTACATCCAGGATGACAGTATGTAATTAATAAATTACTGATTTCTTAGGGGGCTTTTTCTCATTTTCCTTTCTTTCTTTCATTTAGAATTCTGTATTGTTGCTACCCTTTTTTTCTGTTTTGTTTTTTTTTCTTCTCTTTAAATAAAATTTTAAAAATGTATAATTGCTATTGTAAAAAAAGAGGAAATAGGAAGTGCCATAAAAGATACAGCTGCATGTATGTTTAGGTGTGTGGGATTGATAACCATATTTCTAGGTTCTTATTGGATTGTTGAACAGATCTGTTTGCACTCCCACTGCTTGAGTGTCCACTTTGTGTGCTTTAGTTTTGTAACTTGAAAAACTATTTCTATAAGAACAATATGTATCAACTAGTGATTTCTGTTTATCTCCTTTTCTTGAAATTCTGTAATATTTCTACCTTTTTTCTGTTTTTTTTTTCTCTTTAACTAAAAAAAGAGTTGAGTGTGGACCATCAGGAGACAGAGGTGCACAATAGTTTGAAACTAAGATTGTTTATGTATTTTTGGCAGCAAAAATCTGTGAAATTTGACAGTCTATTATCTCCTGTTTTTCCTATGTTGATGCCTGTATATTTCTTGCAGTAGATATCTTCCACACCAATATTAAAGCCTCTGTAATAAATGTGTATTTTTGTAGATGTCTTCTATGTGTAAGAAGTTCTTGGGTTTTGTTCCTGTTGCAATATCCTACATTTCCAATTTCTTAAGGATGGCATGATATTATCAATTTGATTCAGCTCCCAGTTTCTTGGTATTTGATAATGGTGATGTTTATGAACAGAGACAGTCACAGTATTGTTATAGAAGGGAAAAAACTGATTACAAGTATGACCTACTGGCTAAATTATTGCAATTAGGAATAACAATAATATCATGCACATCCTGCACACTTTCAAATTGTGGTAAATCTTGATTTGGTATCACTAATCATAAGGGCTAGATCTGCAGTTCTGTAAGAAACCCATCACAATTCAGGGATTTGTATGCAATGAGTTCCCTTTGAGTAGAGTTCATTTTATCTGTAGTGGGAACATTTAAGAGTTATAGGGGACAAAACAGAGAGAGAGAGACAGCGATGGAAAGAAATGTCATAGAAAATCTGAAGGATATAGGATGATTATGCAAAGTTTGGGAAGCTGGAGAAGAGGGCAGGAGGCAATCAATGAATCAATGAAGGAGAAATCAAAAGGTTATTGAAGTGAATCAGAAAGGTTTGTGTACAATGTTTATTCACATGAAGAGATTCTAAGATTCAGTGTGATACCTGAGTGATGTAAAAAAGACCAAAAGAATAGAACAAAAATATATGTATAAACATAAAAAAGAAAAAGTCACTGAATAAATAAGCAAGCAAAACACCAACCGAACAAAATCCAACTGGAAAATAAACATTCACCCTTGTGATTGCAAGCAAAATTTGTTGTCAGGCTGCAGTGTCCTCTTTTGCAGAAATGTAAAAGGGGTGGTGGACCTTATATTCTAAGTCTATACACACAAAGGACAAAATGAAATTCCTGTGGTGTCCACTGCTGTGTGGTATTTTCCTATTCATTGTTCTATTAATTCTGTGACAGATTTGTGCTGGATTAGACATGAGGTTGATGTTGGGCCCCAGATATAGGTGATCTGGTCAGTCGATTGCCAGCAGCTTTCTGTTCAGCCTGACCACCACTCCTTACACTGTTTGTCTCTGCTTTAATCTCCTATTTTATGTGGAATCCTCAAAAAGATTCTGCCCAAGACTGCTCTCAGTCCTGGGTACACCTGACACCTCCTAGACCTTACAAAGCTTGCTCCATTCTATACTGCTATCTTCTTTCACATTTTTTTTCAAATGCTGGTTGTCAAAAGTCAAAGGGAGTGTTGGCTTCCTGGCCCAAGATTGCCTGTGATGTTTGCTAAGGGGTTGAGAAGTGCTTGTGTCCCATTTCTTATCCTCACACTGCAGGTCACAAGTTGGAGGCAGGTCCTGACTTCCCAGCCGAGGAGTGTTTGTGTTTCTGCTCACTGGTCACAGGAAAAGGAAGTACTTGTGCCAGCTGACATGGGATGGTTCTTTTCAGTGGTAGAGCAGGAGTAGTTCTCTTGCTTCACTACCAATTCTCAATGATATACCTGGTCCCTCATTTTGACACTCAGGCTCCCATTAGTGGTTATAGTGCTTGACAAAGAATGAAAAAGAAAAATAAGACAAAAGAAAAGAAAAAACTGGCAGCCCATGGGGAAGGAATCTATCACTCACCCCTATGTTTGCCAGTGAAATTGGTTGTAAGGCTTCAGTGTCCCCTGTTTGCAGGAAATTAAAAGGGCTGATGGGCCTCATATTCTAGGTCTCTCCTGTATGGATGGATTTTGCAACTTCTTTGCCTTCTCTCCATTTTTGGGGGAAAGAACTTCCTGAGGATGACAGTTCCTGGTGTTATCTCAATCCTGCCAACTGCACACCCATGGAAATCCTTGTGGATTTTTCAATCTCTTTGTAAAGCTGTTTAAAGTCAGGGGTCTTATTTCAGATTAACTTTGGTATCAGTGTATATATCTCTCCATTTGTACTAATTACCCATGTTTTTGGTTGATTTCCTCTGAGAAACTCCAGTGAAAGACTTCCTTTATTCAGTCATATTGAATACTTCTCTGAGTAGGTTTTTTATGGCTTTTGCTCTGTGTCCAGCTTTCTTCCTGACTCCAGGCAATCTTATGTCCTTCTTTGCTTAATCTTACAGCTATTGGATAGGTTTTTCATGGTCTGTTGCTATTTTTAAGATACCTTTATTTTCATATCCTCTACCCACAATCTTGTCTTGTACATCTGATATTCTGTCCTCAACTTCATTCAATACATTGCATATACTTCTAATGAAGTTTTGATCTCCTGGGTTTTCATTTGGCTCTTTCTTATGGATTCCATTTCTTTTACATGTTGGGCATTCAGGGTCTCTCTCATTTTTCTGAGCTCCTCTGCATCATTATTTGTGCTTGTTTTACTGTTTTTCACTTTGGTTGTCATTTCTTTTTGCACAGTAGAGATTATTGTTTCTGTATCCTCTTTGATTTATTTTTAATGTGTGTTACTATTTTTTTCAGAAAATTCCAGTGATTTGCTTCAAATTTCTTCTGCTTCATTATGCTCTGAATTTATCATTAGTGGGCTTGGGGCCTGAGGTTGCAAATTGCTTCTGTGTTTTCTCATATTCTATTTTATTTCATTTTCTGCTTTGATGTTCATAGATTTTCTAAGATAGATAGCCTTATTCCTAATATCAAAGATTCTCAGAAATGTCTGCCTCTTAGTGGTATCTTCTAAATGTCTTTGGGTTTTGGTCTTTGTGTTTATTCCAAGAGCATACCTTCTCAATGTATGGAAAATGAGACGTTGCTATTTGTTACTCTTTAGACATTGTGTCAACTTAAGAAGTCTAGAAGCTTAACTATGTGATTCAACAGCTATACATCCTGCAGTGTAGAGAACAAGCAGTTACCATTCTAGGATACTGTTTATTGTGTCAATATGAGAAGGCCAAAACTTTAAGTGATTCAGCCAGGGTTCCTACATTGTAATATCCTCATCCTGTGGCAAAAGGAAGGCAGGCAGATGGTGTGAGAGGTACACCCACCCCAGGAGAGCAGCCTGCATACATTTGAAAGGTAAATGCAGAGGGACTGATTTCTTCTTCTTTCGAAGAGCTCCAGTCTTCACCTTAACTTGGACATCATGTCCTGGCTTTTGGCACAGGCTTTTTGGCTTCTGTCTGGGACTCTTTAGCCTTCATCATAGACTCTTTAGCCTTCCAGTGTTCTTTAATGTTCCATTGTAGACACATCAGCCTCCTGATATGGACTTGCACAGGACACTGCAGTAAGTTCCAGCCCTTGGTCTGGACACTTCAACATGTAGCATGCAGACATCCTCTGCACACTCCCTTGTCCAACTTTGTGGCTGAGCATTGTAAGCCAATCTTGTAATTTTCTATGCAGTTGTATATCTTGTAATATATATATATACATATATGTATATATATATATATATATATATATATATATATATATATATTTCTCTAGTAAATCCTGACTGATACACTATCAATTTAGCTCAGTACCCAGCCATTTGGTCTTGGACTACAGTGATGGTTATCATCTTATACAATCACAGTATTGTCATCCAAGGAGAAAAACTGATTATAACAGGTATCACATCCTAGCTAAAGTAGTATAGTTAGAAAGACAATAGTTTCAAGCACACTATGGCTCCTGAAAAACTCTGCTCATCTATTTTTCTTTCTTCCAGGGGATGCATAAACACCGTACTCTGATAACAATTAAGCTGATACCTTTAACCATAGTATCAAATTCTGCAGGTATATTATAATATTCAATATAACAAGGAAATTTTGTGCAATGATTTTCCCCTTAGTGCAGTGATTTTACTTTTGAGATGTATCCTGATATTTTCTGAGAAAATTTTTCTTATTTTGAAAACTTACTTGACTGTGATTTCTTAAATCTTTGCTTTTTTTTAAACAAATGATTCAATTTTCTTTCTTTACCACTGAGTAGTACCCCATTGTATATGTATACAACATTTCATTTTTGATTCTTTTTATGGGCATATAGGCTTCTTCCATGATTTAGCTGTCATGAGATGTGCTGCTATAAACAAGTGTACACCTGTATCCCTTTGGTAGAACAAATTTAGATCTTCTGGGCAGGTAGTCAAAGGAGATATAGGTGAGTCAAATTAAGTTTCTATTTTTAGATTTGAGAAATTTTGTAATAAATTCCAAAGTGATTATACTATTTTACATTCCCACAAACTAAGTGTCATGGATTATGTCAATGGATCCCAAGATTCATGCAATTATGCACACAACCAAATCTAGCATTTATGATTTGTTTATTGTCTAGCCCTTGGATTAGTGGTGCATTTTACCCACCAGGTGTGGAGCCACGATATGATGTAACAGTGGGAGAAGGTGTGTGTCTCTCCTTTGCCAGTTTGGGCCTTGCTGTTTGTGGTGGACATGAACAGCAGCCCTGCCATGCCAACCTGCCTTGGAGCCAGCTGAGTATGGACTGAAAGCTCCAAGAACCATAAGAAGTAAACCTTTTCTTCACTAACTTTGGGTGTCAGACATTTTGTCTCAATGAGTAAAAATTAAGTAAGACATTAAGTATAAATGTTCCTTTCTCCCCACAATCTCACAATGAGATGTTGTTTTTTGACTACTTGATAATAGCTATTCTTACTGAAGTTGGGTAGAATCTCAGTGTTGTTTTGCTTGTGTTTTTCTAGTGACAAAAATGTTATACATCTAAAATTGTATTTTGTGGTCCACTTGTCTTTCATCTTCTGTGAACTATTAATTTCAATTGCTCAATTTTTCATTTGGTGTTTTATTTTTGGTGGTCTAATTATCAGTTTTTAAAATATATTTTGATATTAACCACTTCACTGGAAAGTAGATTGAAATTTTACCTACCCTGAAGTTAGATTGTTTCTTCACTCTGTTTTGTTATTTCCTTTGCCGTGCAGAAGTTTTTGTTCTAACATAATATTGTTTGTCACATCTTGGTCTTATTTCTTGTATAATTGAAGTTCTGGTTAGGATGTCTTTGTCTATGACTATGTCTTCAAAAGTTCATCAATTTTTTCTTCCAGTAGCCTTAGTGTTTCTGGTTTTATATATAGTTCCTTTTTACTACTTCAATTCAATTTTAATACATGGTGAGAAATAAGAATGAAGATTTTTTTTTTTTACTTGTGGATAGCTGGTTTTCCATTTATTAAAAAACTATTTTATGCCAAAATTATTATTGACCCCCCCCGTTAAAATTAAAGTGTCATAAAGTACAAACAGTTGTTTTTCATATTCTATTTCATTGGTCAATATACCTATTTTTTTAGCTTCTCTGATGTTGTTATTATTGTGGCTTTGGAGTCCTAGTTGAAGTCTAGGTGTGTAATGTGTTCTGCCTTGCTCTTGTTGCCCAGAAATTCTCTGGTTATTCTGGATCTCTTCCATTTTCATATACATTTTAGAATTGTTTTTTTTTTCTTTTGAGTAAAAAGCTGGTGTTATTTTCATGCAGGTTCCTTTAAATCTAACATTTTTTGTACTATGACAAATTCGATAATGTCTGTTCTCTCTACTGAAGAACATTAGGTGATTTTCTAGTAGCTGTTTAATTTCTTTTTAAAAGACTGGTTTTCAACACAGAAGTCTTTCTGTTTATTGGTTAGGTTATTGTTAAGTTTATATTTTTTGAGCTCATTTTGAGTTGGGTTGTTTATTGATTTTCTTCTCAATGTGAGGATTCTTATTGTACATGAATGGTATTGAGCTTCAGGTGTTCCTTTTGTATTTTGTCACTTTGCTTAATTTGAATGCTATTTGTTAAGCCTTCTTAAAGGGTTTCTGCTTCTGCTATATGACCATCATGCCATCTTCAAATTTTTCCTTTACTATTTAAATTTTTTTATATTCTTATCTTCCAAATTCTTTAACCAAAATTTGCCATTTTTTATTGAAGAAAAAAGGCAAATGTAAACAGTCTTCTACTGTTCCTGATTTTTGAGAAAATGCTTTTGTTTTTGTCTTGGAACTATTGTGGAACTAGTATTGGCTATTTATTTTTTATTTTAAAGAGAATAAGACCAAGCAAAATAAAATATAATAAAGTAAATCAAAAGAAAACACTGTAAATGATACAGGACTTCAAACCAAAATAATGAGAAGTCAACAATGATAGCCATAATACCACATATTGTCATCAAAATAGCTATGCATATCTGTAGACATAGTAAAAATCAAACAAAACAGGAGAATAAAACCAATAAAAACAAAAGAATGAATGCAATAAATGATTTAAAAATGTGATAATAATAAACCCAAAATTGCTAACATAACATATGTTGTTATCTTTGAAATGGTTCCCATACCATCAGATACAATAAAATCAAACAAACCAAAGCAGAATAAGACCCAACAGAACCAAACAATGAAAATGATACAGGACTTCAAAAGAACACAATAGGGAATTAACAATGGTAACAACCTTCAGAAGGAGATCCCTCATAGATGCTACATTGTGTATTGTTATCCTGTGTGTAGATGATCTGACTACCAGCTTTGGACCTGCAAATTCAGTGAAACACTAAACACTGCAAGAAAAAATTATATTTTACCTCAATAGCTATCATGGCAGACTGTTTCTCCAGATCAACTGGCTGTTTATGGTGGGGGAGGTGGATGGTTCTTGATTTGCAGCCCACATATCAGAAGGGGCTTTCATGTGAAAACTAACCTGATTTTATGTAAAAACTTCATTTACCTGATGAAATACATGACAGAGTTCTCTGACACTTTTTTTAAGATTACATACATGTGAGACCATGCCTTCCTAGAACTAAGTTTTATTAAAATGTTCTTTAATTTGTAATATATAATAAATATATTGATTGGGGATGGGGATTTAGCTCAGCAGCATAAGTGCCTGCCTTGCAAGCATGCAGTTATGAGTTTGATCCCTGGTATCAATTTTAAATATATATATATATATATATATATATATATATATATATATATGTATTGATTGTGGTGAATGGTCACATAGATATGTCACATCTATTTTAAAGAATAAAATATATTTATTGGGGAAAGAAAGCTTCTGTCTGAGAGAGACACATAAGGGGTCCTGAGTATGTTTCCAAGGATCTGTCTCTTTAGGAATTTTTATACAGCAAAATCATAAGGTAATTTGGATCCAAAGTGAGGAGAAATGGAAAATCACAATGCAGGCATGATGTGGGACAAAACTATGGCCAAACAGTAAGATTATGAGCATAATTCCTCAGATAAAGTTGATTTAAAAATAGGCAAGCAAATCACTTAAACTGGGATGAATATAAAACAGGGGCTCTTCTTGTAGGGGTTTGGGTTAGTGATGCTTTCTGGCTTCCTCAAGGTGATCAATACCTTTTAAGAAAAATCAATTCCTGGTGTATATCCTTAGGAAGTACATGAGTGCACTTGCTTCATCTTTGGTCTTGAGATCTAATCCTCAGCAGAAGTGCCAGCCTGACAGTTGCAAAGTATAGTATTTTCTGCACTGCCTTCTTCAAGGTCCTAACCCTATCTGAATGCCCACAAAATTTTTACTCAACTTACCTGTCTGTAACATTCCCCCTTCTTGAGAGGTACCCCAAGCTACCATGGAGAGTAATGGGCAATGATCAATCTGGCTTCTTCAGGTGGAAGAGGGTCATAGTTGTTGATCAGCAGTCAGAGATACTCCACAACTGCACCAATATTCCTTTGTGCTGCCATTAGAGTATGTGATGCCATTTGATTTTGGAGGATGGTATGTCTTTTAATTTTACTGCTTCATTTAAGAGAGAGAGACCTGTTGTGGTGTTATTTAAGGTTTGCTGAGAAAAGTTAAGACCTCGATATGTGTCATATAATCTCTTTTGACAAAGTAGTTCTGGTGGAACTGCTCTGGCAAACATAAACAATGAAACTGTTATGGAAAACACACTAAACATGGGAAGAAATACCAACAAGGTTTAGAGGTCAGTTTATTACACCAGTGGGCCTCTGCTTGGGGGCTGTTAAAGGCAAAACAAGCACAGAGGTAGATAGGCAGATTTGGCACATATGATTAGAGAGTTGAGTGTCTATCATGGTTTGCTGAAGGAGTCTGAACAGCTCAAGATACATTATAAGGCTATCAGTTCC
>PVLA01014966.1:0-21091 GCA_004027455.1 Hydrochoerus hydrochaeris | reverse complement strand
AAGACAGAGGAATTTAAATAGCTTACCTATGACATTGAGCATCACCCAAGATTTCCCTTCTCCTTTTTCTTTTTTTTTTTTTTTTGAGACAGGGTCTATGTAGCCCAGACTGGCCTTGAACTCACAGCAATCTTCCTGCCCCAGCTTCCCAAGCACTGGGACTACAGGCCTGCAGCACCGTGCTTGGCCTACCCAAGATTCCTCAAAGGGGACAGAGATAGATGGCTGAGGGCAGGGACACTGCAGGTTGCCCTGGACCCCTTCAGTCCTCTTCATCACAGTGGGAGGTGAGGGTTCAGGCTGGCTCCTCCTCCAGAGCCATGAGTCAGGCATGCCAGCTGCCTGACACCCAGAGCAGGGCCAAGTTGATGGCTTGGTACAGTCACATACCCAGCATCCAGTTTTCTTGCAGGTATCAAGTGACCCTGGATTTTTCCCTTAGACAGCTTGGGTGTGCTTAAAGCATTGCTCATTGTTCTTTTTCTTTTCTTTTTTTCTCTGCCCTTCTTTCATTCTCATTTGGGTCCTAGTTGCTGAACACAGAATAGGCCACATCCAGCAATTGGGTCATATTTGAAAATACTGGGTTTCTTTGTGGTGCTCGCCTCTGGTGGAAATAAATGGGAGAGACAGGTGAGTGTCTGAGGTCAGGATCATTAATGATTTACATTTTTAGCCAAGTATGGTGATGCATGCCTATAATTCCAACACTTGAGAGGCTGCGGCAGGACTGTTATGAGGTTGAGGCCAGACTGGGCTACATAGTGAGTTTAAATCTACCCTGGAATATACAGCAAGACCCCCCAAAATCTGTTTTTTCTTTTGGAGAGTCCTTTAAATACCACGGTTCTTGGACCTTTACAGAAGAAAAAGTCATAAAAGCTGGCATGTAAGGTATTTTATACAACTTTCCTTGCTTTTTTGCAGAACAGGCCCAACTGAAGAATAGTAACTGCCATTCAGAAGCCATCACTCTACATTTCCTAGTTCATCCTAATGCAAAGGCAATGGGATCTGGTGGGTGCTGCCCATGGCCCACTGATTGGGGCCCACTGACTCCTTAGAGAGAAAGGTGAGCCCTCTGGGGGCTCCCTTAGCCACTGGAGAAACAGTAAATTCCTAAGAGGTCAGGGAAGCCTGCAGGTGGGGGCTCCCTTAGAAACAATCTGGCCAGGTCAGATCAAAAGCCAAAAGACAGGGTATGGAAACTATCAGCAAAATTTTCAGAGTTCTTGGAAAATTTACCCAGCTTCTCTTTGCACCTCTAGATATCCATGTGAGAAGGGATTCATAGAGTTGGGTGGGATGGATGAGGCACACCCTGGTCTTATGGCCAGGAATTGTGGGAAATCTAACAGGCTCATATATGGGTCAATCCTCAACCTGTTTATGGGGACCTTGCAGAGACTATCCTGGTGGTTACTGAGCTTTTCAGCCCCAGGGTATAACCTGATAGGGCTGAACTCCTTGGGATTAGGTCATAGAAACCTTATAGAAACTTTCCCTTCTTGAGCTCCTACATGGGAACCTTACAGGACATCTCGGTTAGTCTCAGACCTGTCCAGTTATTATCAGGGTGTTCCCTGATAAAGTTGAGCTCCTTGGGTGCCAGAAGTATCTGGCCTTATGTAGGCACAATGCCACTTCTCTTGAACTTTTGAAATTTCCCCTATGACAAAGGGTTTGGAGGTAGAGTGCTCTACTGGCTGGGTCCTTCTTAGCCAATTACAAAACCTCATAATACCATAGTACGAAGAGGAGGAGGAGGAGGTGCTTTTCCTCAATGAAACCCCAATACCCTTATAATTTCCTAGAAAGAGAGTAAAACACGATGCAACAATTAAAACATGTCTGATGACAAAAGAAAACTACAATGCAACAATCACAGGTACACATCCTATTAGGTAGGAGCATAAACTTTAGGTTACAGTTTTCACAACAAAAGCAAAACCAAGCAGAATGGAGAAAGAGCTAGTACTCTACTTTTCATACTCAGCCAAATGAGTTGACTTTTATATGCATGTTTCTAAATTACCTGAATTTCTGTTAAAACAAACAAACAAACAAACAAACAGGGAACTAACCTGATTCAGCATAGAAGCAAGGAAGTGGCTCATATGATCCCCAAAAGTGGAGGTTTTAGCTACTGTGTGGCTTGTGTATAGATGTCCCGCTCAAAGCCTCATGCCATCATAGGTGGGGCTTGTTGGAGGTGGCTGGGTTTAAAGTGTGTGAGGCTGAGATTAAGTGTGTATGATTACTAAATTACTCCACTGATTGGTTTGGCATAGTTCTGGGTAGGATTAAGGGTGTCCCAGCTGAGTATGAGTGCTATACACTATTGTGTATAAAATATAAGGGCCAGAGAGAGGACCTTAGCTTGTCATTTGCTGCTGTCTGGCTGCCATGAAGTGTTTCTCCTCTGTGATGCCCTTCTGCCATGCCATACTGCCTTGGAGTCAGCCAACTTTGAACTGAAACCTGTATAAACTGTGAGCCAAATAAATCTTTCCTCTTCTAACTTTGGGTGTCAGGTATTTTTGTCTCAGCAACAAAAAAAGAGTAACTAAGACAGTTATTACCTATAAAGGTGAGATTTCCTGGTGTCCATGAGTTTAGCTGCACAAAAGAAAATAGTGAACATGGCAAAATCACATGACCAAACCACAAGACTAACAAAAAGGCTGACAAACACGGCAGAACCATGTAGTTGACCCACAGTATGACCCAATGTGGCTAAACATGGTGGGACTATGTAACTGACTCACAAGAGGAACCAAAATGGCTGTCAATCATGGCAGATGGGTAGACTGTATTGAAACAAGGCCGGGACAACGGGACTCACTGAGGATACCCAGAGATAAAAGGCCACCGAGGGGGAAAGTATAGATGAGACTTTGATCACAAGCAGTCTTCCAAAAGAGGGAGAATGAAAGCAGCACAAAATGTTGGGGAAAAGAAAAATGTGAACCAAAAGTGTAGATAAGGACCAGAATGTATAAACACATATTGTGAAGTAGAAAAGAAATGTTCAAATGGGAAGGAGAACTCGGGAGGTGAGGGGGGAAAGGAAAAGGAAAAAGGAATGGAAGGAAAAATGGAAACAAAGCTTCTGTAAATAAGGAGGGGAAGGGTTAAAGAGAGGAGAAAGAAATGGGGAAAAAAAGAAGCAAGATATATTATGTACATATTCATCCATATGATGAATGTTATCATTATACATATTTAAAGTGTACCAATAAAATTAAAATAAAACCCAAAAATGTGAAGGGGGAAAAAAAGGCATACTAAACTCTAGGTTGCACACATGGAACCTGCATGGTTTGTAAAAGCCTTCTTGGGCCCAAGTCTCTATAGTGTAATTCTTGCTCTGGCCCTAATCCACTCTTCACTGAGCCTTTGTCAGTTGGACAAACACAATCTGTTCCAAGTTGGGTGTGGTGGCTCATATCTGTAGTTCTCGCTATTCCAGAGGCTGAATCAGGAGAGTTGTAAGTTTGAGATAGGTCTGGGCAACTTAGCAATACCCTGTCTCAAAATAATATAAAAGGACTAGGGACATAGCTCATGCAAGGCCCAGTGGAGGCTAAAATGGACTTTTCTGCAACTTGGCCAGGGAAAGACACCCTGTCATCCCCTCACCACACTAAGTAAGCAAAACTGGAAGAGAGAAGACAGAGAAGGGAAGATAAACTTGAGGCCAACCTGTGGGCCTCTTGTACCAGCTGGGGAAAACTCAAAGGCCATGTGTTTCCCTCCCCATCTTACATGGTGGGACACTCTAGGAAACTATTTGCAGAGCCATGAGAAAACTTCTGAGTTCTCCAGCTTCCATTAATTTTTACAACCTTCTAGCTCTCAGCTTCTCCCAGATAACCTAAAAGGACTTGAGCCTTCTAACAGACGAAAGCGCATCCTGGGAAACAAGGGACAAGAAAGGGATTGGAGCTTTGCTAGGGAAGAGACAGAAGGAAAGAAAAAACCTGAGTCAGCCATTCTTGGCCACAGATTTCAGAGAGAGAGAGAGGGAGAGAGAGAGAGAGAGAGAAACAAAAGTGTGCCCAAAGAGCTTTATCTGCTCTTGGCTAGCTCGCCAAAATATGTGCTGAGTTCTGAGGTCTCTTAGAGGTATAGTCTAAGCTCTTGCTGTCCTGAACAAAGAATTGGTCAAGACAAGTGCAAAAGGTAGCGAGACTTTACAACTATTAAAGGGAGAAAAAGAAACATGCTCTGCAGAGGGAATGTGGGCCAATAAAAGTAGAAGTTCACTACAGGCTGAGAGTGGACCACTGTGAAAGAGAGCACAGTCGCTAAGAGTTTAATGATGGCCATCTTTTTTTTTTTTTTAATCTTTTTGAGACAGGGTCTCTCTATGCAGTTCAGGGTGGCCTTGAGCTCACTTTGTAGCCTAGGCTGGTCTCAAACTCACAACGATCCTCCTGCCTCAGCCTCCCGAGTGCTGGGATTACAGGTGTGAGCCACCACGCCCAGCTATAATGATGGCCATTTTTGCATCCCCCACTCCTCAGGTGATGTCAGGTCTATGGCATCCTATGACTTCTCACAAGAATTGAAGATAATGTTCTCTGATTGGTCCCAAATGCAGGTTTGGGAACTGCTTTTCTGCATATCTCCTAGATTTCTGTTATTGCTCACGTGCTCAGCTGCTTTGCCACACCCTCATCTTTTGCCTCAGAAAAGTTTTGCAGGTTTTTTTTGTTGTTGTTCTGTTTTTTTATTTTGGTACTGGGGATTAATCCCAGAGCCTTGTATGAGCTACAGCCCTGGCCCTTTTATATTATTTTGAGGCAGGGTATTGCTAAATTGTCTAGGATTGACCCAAATTTATGACCCTCCTGATTCAGCCTCCGGAGTAGCCAGAACTGCAGGGATGAGCCACCACACCCAGTTTGGAACAGGTTGTCTTTGACTGACTGACAAAAGCCCAATGAAGAGTGAGTTCTGGCCAGACCCAGAATTCCACTGTAGAAACTTTAAATTGGAGATGTCACGTGAGACAGAGAAGAGTCAAGAACTGGCAGGGGGACATTTGGAACCAGGTTTTAGAAGTCAGAGAGAGGGGTTGGGGATTTAGCTCAGCGGCATAAGTGCCTGCCTTGCAAGCGCACAGTCGTGAGTTCCATCCCCGGTACCAAAAATAAATAAATAAATAAATAAATAAATAAATAAAAGAATGGAAGTCACAGAGATGACAAGGAGCCCAGGACAAATTGAGGTCATCCTGGATTAGGGTGGGCCCTAAATCCAATGACAAGTGTCTTTACAAAAATAGGAGAAAGACAAAAAAGACCACACTGAGACAGAGGCTAGGTGAAGTCAGGAGCACAGACTGGATGAAGAAGACACAAGCTGCCTGGAGCCCTGAAACTGAAAGGGACCAGGAAAGACCTTCTCTTGAGCCCAGTGAAGCTCCCTATTCCAGGACACACCCTCACTGCTGCCAAGGTCTCCAGTCTCACGGAGAGGGGACTGCCATTTTCTGTGTCATTTAGCAGCACTGACTGTGAAGCTTCAGGAATGGATGGAGGGTCAAAGGTGATAGAGCTCCTTGTCAGCAGTGAACACCAGTATAGGGGCTTTTGAATTGTGGAATTTAGAAACACTGGCCAAAGCAGAGATTGTCTCACTTCTCTGCCTTGTTCCCTCACCACTCTCCAGGGACACGCCTTAAACCACAGCAGGCCCAGGAGCCACTCTCATGGGTTTTGAAAGACAACCAAAGGAGCAGAGAGCATTTCCTTTGTGGTGTTTCCCCGCCCAAAGCAGGAACCACAGGCAGGCAGGATGAGAACCAGCTCCTAGAAAAGTCAATTTAAATTGTTTCCTTAAGGAAAAGGGATTTTTGCCAGGTGTGGTGGCTCATAACTATAAT
Organism: Hydrochoerus hydrochaeris; assembly: GCA_004027455.1. Lineage (NCBI taxonomy): Eukaryota > Metazoa > Chordata > Mammalia > Rodentia > Hydrochaeridae > Hydrochoerus > Hydrochoerus hydrochaeris. The sequence continues at coordinate 15,198 of PVLA01014966.1, read as the reverse complement.
CTCAGCACCCTGGAGGCTGAGGCAGGAGAGGGCCTGGGCAACTCAGTGAGAACTTGTCTCAAAAGAAAAAGGAGGGGGGTCAAAAGATTTAGGTCAGTAGCTTAAGCTCCTGCCTGGCAAGCGCAAGGTCCTGAGTTTGATCCCTGGTACAAAAAAAAAAAAAAAAAAAAAAAAGATTTTAGGGACTGGGGGTTTAGCTCAGCAGACTTAAGTGCCTGCCTGGCAAATGCGAGGTCATGAGTTTGATCCCCACACCAAAAAAAAGGGTAGCTCAGGGCAAAGGCTCTGGGTTCGTATTGGAGCTGGGGTGGGGGCTGTTGTGTTATGTTGATTTCCCCAGCCTAGGGGGAGACAGCTGGGTAACTTTCTCTCACCTGATTCTCTGGGGCCTTTGGATCTCTGCAGCATCCTAATTCGATGGCAGGAAGCCACTGGGCTCAGGTTTCTTAGCCAGTTCTTACTCCTCTCTCAGGAGTCAGGTTCTGTTTACAACAGACAGGCAGAATCTGCTGCCAATACTGAGGTGTGAGCTCCTGGAGCAACAAGAACTTCTGCCTGCTGGGAGCTTGGTACAGCAGGCCTTGGGTTCCCCACCCTTACAGCAAAGACAGTGGCTGTGGAGACAGTGAGCACCTGCATCTGCTGTATCTCCTGCAGTCAGGCTGCCAGCCCACCCACTGCCTCGGTTTCTATTGCTGTGAAATAGCAAGTTACAGTGCAAGAGTCTCAGGACCAACACTTGGGGGCACACTTTGTCACCAGCATCCTCCTCTGAAATGAGGTCAGCCAACCAGAGGAATCCACACGGACTGTACTTTGGGCACAAGGCCCCAGACCCCTCTACTTGTTCTTGTTTCTCATCTAGTAGGTCCCACAGACCAAGGCCTACAAGATGCTGTGGTGGCCACCGGAGTGTGTGGGTGCAAACCAGTACTCTTGGGGGTGAGGTCCCTGTATTTCAATGTCTGTCCAGCACAGGGCTCCAGTACAGGGCTAGTCAGTGGGCACTGACCATCTGTTTCTCCCAAACAGATGTGACTGAAGAATACATTTGACTCAGGGTTGTAACAGCAACATGAGGGCCATTCATACTAGTGCACTATGTTAAAAAGTTAGCCAAGCATGTTGGTACAAACCTGAAGTTCCAGCACTCCAGGAGGCTGAGGCAGAAAGAGAATTCAAGTGCTGCCTGGGTAACCTAACTGCAAGATCCTGTCTCAAGTTCAATTTTTAGGGGTCAGGGATACAGTTCAGTGGCACAAGTGCCTGCCTGACAAATGCAAGGCCATGAGTCCAATCCCCAGTACCAAAAAAAAAAAAAAAAAAAAAAAAATTATTCAAGTTAAATTTTTAAAAGGGATAGCTGGAGGTGAGTATGGTGGTACATGCCTGTAATTCTAGCACTTGGGAGGTGGAGGAAGGAGGATCACCCTGAGTTTGAAGCCAGTCTGGGTTATGTAGTGAGTTAGTGAGTTCAAGACCAGCCTAAACTACATAGTGAGATCTTGTCTCAAAGAGCCAATATATATGGCTGGGGACATAGCTCAGTAGGAAGGCCCTGGATTCAATCTTTAGTACTCAGCCAAAGAGTCAAAGTTTGTATATTTAAACTGTGAGAGAAAAGTGAGGGACAGGTAATATACTGGGAAAGTCAGTTAAGAAAAATGGCCACAACCTGACTTGTTCACTTTTTTTTTTTTTTTGAGAGAGTCCACTGCGTAGTTCAGGTTGGCCTTGAGCTTACTTTGTAGCCCAGGCTAGTCTCGAACTTGCCACGATCCTCCTGCCTCAAGCCTCCTGTGTGCTGGGATTACAGACATGTGCTACCACACCGGGCTAGAGGATCCATTCTTAACAGCCCCAAACTGAAGACAACTCAGGTGTCCCCTGACTGGTCCTGGCCTCAGTAACCATGGGCCACTAGCCTGCACAGCCAGCTGCCACCCTGGGACAGTTTCCTGGAACACAGCCCTTAGTATCTGCTTTTCCTAACAGTGGTCTCCAGTACTTGCCATGGAAGCCACACGAGGGTCAAAGGCAGCCTGATCCTTACAGGAAAACTCACAAGCCTCTCAAACAGAGTGGGATAAATCAACACATTGTGGAACCCTCACCCTTTAAAGGGGACAGCTGCTTTCAAACATGAGCAATCACTTGAGCCCAGGAGTTGGAAGCCAGCCTAAGTTACACAACTGTATATATTTGTCAAAACACAGAACGGAGCAGTTTTAAAAGGAACGTTATGGTTTGTAAATTATACTTTCAATTAAGGGAAAAAAAAAAAAAGACCCAGTGAAGTATTTGGAGGGCGCAGCCAGGTGGGAAAAAGCCCCTGAGAGCTCCGCAGCGAGTAAATGCAGCCGTATGCACCCCCACTGAGCCCCCAACCCTGCAACCTGCAGGGGAAGGCGCTCTAAGGTAGGGAAACCATGGATCCGGCCGGCGGTCCCCGGATCTGTCCACCCAGAAAGCGGGCGGGGGTCGAGCGGTCCGGGAGACGCGGCACTGAAGGGCCAGTGGAGGGCTCCCATGACAGACCAGGCACGGGGGAGGGCTGGAAAACTGCACAGACCCTGGGAAAAGGCGGGGACTAGGAGGGCCAGCAAGATCTGGCCAGAGACGCACTGAGGATGGGGGGCGCCCGAAATGCAGCCCCTCTCCAGAGATGCGACCTGCGCGAGCTGTGACCCCCTCCCTCCACCGCAGAGCGCTCCCCCGAAATGTAGCCCACGCCCGCTTGGAGCTACGACCCCCTCCTCCAACGTGCGACTCCTCCCCCCCGCAAGCTCCTCCCCCGAGATGCGGACCCTCCTCTAACTGCATCCTTTTCGCGACGTAAAACACTCCATCCCACTCCCCGACACGCGAGGCCTCCAGAAGATCCAGACCCTCCCGGCGACGTGAATCATCCTCGAGTCGCTGCTCGGCAGCTCTCGGCCTCTCCTTGCCGCGTGACGCACCGCTGACCCCACCCCACTCCCCCTGCCCCTCCCTAGCGCCCACCCCGCCCTTGCGACCGCGGCCCACAGCTAGCTTCTCATTGGCCCAAAGCTTTAAGGTGGCGCGCTCGGGATTGGTGGACGCCGCGTTGCTCTTGCCCCGGACCGCGATTGGCTGGAACCGCGGGGTTCTCCAGTCCCGGCCTCTGAGGCGCGGACGAGGCCTGCGACGGCGGTGTGAGTCAGGTGAGCTAAGGCTGGCTGGCGGGCCACGCTGAGGGCCAGACTGGAGGCCAGGCGAGGGACCGAGGAAACCTGGGTCGTGCTTGAGGCCCAGAGTGCCGCCTAGGGTGGGCCGGCGGGCGAGACCCGGCCGTGTTGCGGGCTTGCTTTGGTCGGCAACGGTCACCGCCCACAGCCGGCCCAGCGCCCTGCCTGCAGCCGGGCGGGAGGCGTCCCTTTGGTGCCCTTTCCCCCCCACCAACCCCTGAGCCGTACTCCTCCGGTGTCCCCGAGTCCCCAGCCTCCCAATCCCGGGTCTCCTAACCCCCAAGTCTCGGATCCCCAAGCCTGGCGCGCAGGCGCGGCCTCCTCCCCCTCCACGGGCGCGTCCTGCCGGGGACGCAGGTGCCCGGGCGGGGCGCAGGGCGGGGCGCGTGGGGCGGGGTCCTGCCGTGGGCGCCGGGCCCTTGGAAGGCGAGAGGACCGAGGCACCTGCGCTCACGCTGTCTGTCGCGCGGGACGGTCACCTATGCCGGTCTGTTGGGCGCACTGTTGGCCACTTAACATTTGTTAAATCTGGAAAGTCATGGTCGTTACAACAGTTCTGTGTTTTTCGGATTGTTTTTTTCCAAAGTTTGCTCACTTACCCTTGGTTTTCCCTCGATTGATTTGGAAATGCAGTGCTACTGTTTGGGTATGGGATTTCGGGATGGTTTCCTGTATCATGTGTTGTTCTGTTTGCTAGATTATCGTAATCTTCTAATACGCCTATTTCATATTTTAATTTGGCTTCTCTATCTTAAATTTCCTAGAGCATTTCCCCGCTGAAACTGTTTACGTGTTTTGTCTGGTCTAACCCCAAGCCAGGGACTATGGCTGCAGGCCCTGTGCCCCTGCGCTATCAGGGTCCAGGAGAAACCTTTGGTGCCCTCCTTTCGGCGCCAGAGAAGGTCGTTCCTTCCTGGGTCCTCAGGTGAGAGTGGAAGAGTTGAGAGGCACTTGCCTCCCCAAAGTAAAGGTTTGGGTCTAGATGAACCTTGTTTTACCCTGTATGGTTTTTTGGGGGTGAGAACAGGAAAGGGATGGGTGCGTGGTATCTAGCAACTGATTGTATTTGTCTGTGTATTAAAATACATATAAAATTAACCATTTTAAACTGTTCAGCTCAATGGAATTAAATATGTCCATGGTGTTGGGCAGCTGTCACCACTGTCCAGTTCCAGGCTGTATTATCCTAAATGGAAACCTCCTACCTATTAAGTCTTTCCGCAGTTTTTATCTTCCTTAGCCTTTGGCAACCACTGATCTCCTTCCTGCCTCTGGATTGACCTAATCTGGACAGTTCATGTCGGTGCAGTCATATAGTATGTAGTTTTGTACATCTATCTGGCTTCTTTGACTTAATGTCTTTGAGATTCATCTGTGGTTTAACATACATCAATATTTCATTACTTTTTATGGCTAAGTCCTTTTCTGTTGTATGTATGTGCAGAACTTTACCCACTCATCAGTCTGTGGGCATTTGGATTGTATCTCTACCTGATAGTGCTGCTGTGAACATTGGTGTGAAGGTTTTTATTTGAGTGTCTATTTAAAAATTCTTCAAATATATACCTGGGAATAGGCATGCTGGATCATATGGTAATTCTGAGTTTAAGTTTTTGAGAAATAGCCAGACTTTTTTGCACAGTGACTGCACCATTTTTTGTATTTCCACCAACAATGTATGAGAATTCTATACTCTCAATGCTTGTTATTTTCCTTTTTTTAAAGTTATGACCATGTTAAATAGTATTTTGTGGTTTTATTTTACAGTTCTCATATGATACAGTGAATGATGTTGAACATCATTTCATGTCTTTGTTGGCTGTGGTGTTTCTTTGGAGAAATGCGTATGTAGTTCCCTCAACGCTTTTTTTTGAGACAGGGTCTCATTATATAGTCCAGGCAGGCTTTGAACTCACTATGTAGTCCACACTGACCTTGAACTCAGGTAATCCTCCTACTTCTGCCTCCAACCTCCTGAGAGCTTCAATGACAGGTGTGTGCCACCACCCCTGGCACCATCTTTTAATTGGCTTATTTTCTTGGCTGAGTTGTAGTTCTTCATATATTCTGGATATCAGACCCTTATTAGGTATATGACTTTCTTTTAGAGTTGGTTTCTCACTGTCTTGGTAATATCTTTTAATACTAATTGGTAAAATCCATCATATGTTTTTACTTTTTTGCTCACACATTTGGTGTCATGGGTAAGAATTCTTTGCCAAATCATAGGTCATGAAGAGTTAATTACGTTATTATTAGGCCTGTGTGATGTTGCATGCCTATAATCCCAGCACTCTGAAGGCTGAGGCAGAAGAGGGAGACTGAAGCAGGATTACTGAGTTTGAGGGAAGCCTGAGTTTTGTAGTAAGTTCAAGGCCAACCTGCACTGCATAGTGAGACCTTGTCTCAACAAAACAAAACAAAACTAGAGTTTCATTATAGTTTTAGCTCTCCTATTTAGGGCTTTGCTCCATATGGGGTTCATTTTGGAATATGATACAGTATATATGGTAGGGTCTAAGTTCTTTATTTTGGATGTGGAAGCTTAGTTGTTCTGAATTCATTGTTGAAGAGACTTGGTGTGTGTGTGTGAGGGGCAGTACATGGTCCTGGTACCCATGTCAAAATCAGTTGGCCATAGATACAAAAGTTTATTTCTTGATCTTGAATTCTGTTCTGCTAGTCTGCGTATCTGTCCTTACACCAAGATCACATTTTTTTTAGAAAGTTTTGGGATCAGGAAGTGTGATTCCTCCAACTTTGTTCTTTTTCCAAGATTTTTTTTTGTCATTTGAGACCTATTATAGTTCCATCTGAATTTAAGGATCAGTTTTTTGATGTCTGCAGAAAAAGTCAACATGATAGAGATCTGTTGAATCTCTGGATCACTTTGGGAGTGTTGGCCATCATTACAGTATTTACATACTCTTTTAATACTTGCACTTGGAGGGTAGGCTTTTTAAAATTTCTTTCAATACATTTTGTGGTTTTCAGTGTGTAAGTCTTGTACTTGTTTGGTTAAATTTATCTGTAAGGTTTTTATTACTTTTGATGCTATTGTAAAAGAAATTTTCTTGACTTCATTTCACATTGTTCATTGCTAGAGTTTAGATGTGCATGCAGGGTGCCTTTTGATTTTTGTTGTTTTCTTTTTGCAGTATTAAGGGTTGATCCCAGGATCTTTGTCCTGAGCAACATCCCTATGCCTTTTAAAACTGAGTCTTGCTAAATTAAATTAGTTGGGTCTTGAATTAGTTGTGATTGTCATTCCTCAGCCTCCCAGGGTGCTGGGATTACAGCTGTTTGTCACCATACCTGGCAACAATTGGTTTTTGTGTATTGATCTTGCATCCTGCCACTGGCTTTAACTTATTTTTTTGTGAGTTCTTTAGGATTATATATGAGGACATGTCATCTGAGAATGGTGATAGTCTTACTACTTCCTTTCCAATTATATCCCTTTTATTTATTTATTTTGCTAATTGCTCTGGCTAGGATCTCCAAGGACAGTGGTGATACTGGGCATTCTTGTTTTATTTGTGATCTTAGTGGAAGCTTTCTGTGTTACACTTCTGTATGTGTATTCATATGCATTATTGGTAATTAAATCCAGTGGTTCTTCACTGAGCTACATCTCGAGCCCTTTTAAAATATGTATTTATTATTGAAACAGTGTCTTGCTAAGTTACTGAGTTATTCAGATAGGTCTTAAGCTTAGAATCTTCCTCTTTAAATTCAGAGTCTTAACTAAATTAGTCTCAAACTTGTGATTCTCTTGCCTCAGTTTACCAAAGTGCTGAGATTACAGGTATATGCCTTCATTCCTGACTTTTTACCTTAGCTGTGGGCATGGATATGGGAGTCACTTTTATTCCTGGTTTGTTGACTTTTATCCCAAAGGAGTGTAGGGATTCCCTGGTGTGTTTGCATTGAGATGATCATATGGTTTTGTTTGTGTCTAAACAGACTTTAAGGATTTTATCCTTTTCTCTTGTATTTTGGTTATGTTTTCTGCCCTCACTTCCTATTGGAAATAAGTACCAGTAGTTTTTGATTCTTTTGGGTGTTCTTTGATGAAAGGTGGGTGTTTTTTAGGTTTTCTCATTTTAAGCATATAATTCATCTTTTTCTGGCCCAAGTCAGTTTTATGTCTAACTTCCAAAAGTTTCTTGCCATGGCTCGTCTCCTTTTGTTTTTGTTCTTATGGATGTATTCCTTTTTAAGAATAGTCCTTTGGTAAAGGTGGACTGTAACATTTTTGTGAAGTATGGCGTTTTTAACTGGAAATTCTTGGGTGATCTATTTTCAGAGAATACTGGTATTTAATGAAGTGTGTTATCTGTTCACAACCTCCTTCTTCTGGCCCTGAATTTATGACAACTGAACAGCCTCCTAAATAGTCCGTTTTTAGCCTTTCCAGATCTTGGAAACAAAGCCAGTCTGAATTGACTCACAGTAAGTGCAAGCTGCATGGTTCAAGTGGTGACCCAGGGGAAGCCCCACCCTTCATTCACCTTGCTACATGCCCTTCCTTGGACATCTCAAGGGGAGGTGAGAGTCCTGGGAGCTGTTAGGCAGTTTTCCTATGCCCACTGATGCCTCAGGCCAAGTATTCCTATCTATTGCCTCCTTGAAGAGACTTCCATTACTGCTGCTGGGAATACAGGGGTGGAGGAGGTGGCCTGGTCTTTGTAGTCAGAGCAGAGGTTGTCATGTTTAGTTGCTTGGAAACATGGTCTGGTTTTCTTCTTCCTCTTGCTCCCTAATTTGGAGCTCATTGCTGTTTTGGACTGCTTACCCTACTTGTTTTTCATATAGAGTCTGAAAATAGTAGCTCTGTGTTTGAAGCAGTTTATTTCCAGTGGACCAAGAGAGACACAGAATATAATGCTGATGATATTTATAATAGCTATTTATTGTAATTAATGTTATAATTGGTACTGCTTCATTAAGCAACTTGTATAGCATATTAGTTTTTCAATTTCAGTTTTATTGGTAAGTAAACATACTTCTTATAGTGTTTGGTTTTCATTTAGTCACATAAGGGTACATAGTGCTGCATAATGGTTGCAGGTTGCAAATTGTAATGTAGGAGGCAAGATCTTTGTGGCAGATGCATTTTACCCTTATGCAGAATTAAAAAAGTGCAGGTCACAGATTGTCTATATGAAAGTGCCCATTCCAGACCTGTGGTTCCTGGTGGAGAGTGGTCGGGTTTTCCTGGGGACACGTGTGGTTTAAAAATAGAGCAACCCTTGTCCGGCTGCTTTGTTTTTAATCATTCTACTTATTTTTACTTTCAGTTAATCTGATTAGAAGATGTGGACTGCATCTAGAATATGAAAAACATGTAGATTTATGATTTCTTCACTTATTGTTTATATATTCATGCCGCAGACATCTTTAGTACTGGAAAGTACTTACTTTTAGCCTGGTGTGTCCTGTTAGGGAGGACAGAATTGTACAACAGTGATTTAGAAAAGATGTTAGTGATTAACGTGTGTTCAAAGAATAAAGCCCTGTAGTTAGTGTTAAATAAAATCCTATTACCATTCCATAAAATTACCAGATAGTTGGAAGTGGCAGCTTGCCAGTTCTGGCTAGACAAGTCTACCAGAAGAAAGACTAAAGAGAGCACAAGTACTTGGGATCTTTACAGCTTTTTCTAGTTTCTTAGAACACTTTGAGCATGATTTTTCCAGGGCATAGTCAGAAAAGGAGCAGATAGTGATGGGGACGTATTTTCAGCTTAAGTAAGATGTAATGGTAAACTCCCACTTTGTAGCACTTTACAGGATTATCTGTCCCCAAACTAAGGCTTAGATCTATAGGTGAGTGAGTCACACTTTCTGCCCTTGGTGTTCAGGTTCTAGCTGGAGAGAGACTCATTAATAAGTAATTGTTAGATCTGTATCAGCGAGCACAAATGCTGGGGAGCACTAGACGGGCACCTCACTGGGCAGAGTCCACAGGAGCCTGGGGGGGTGTGTGGCTAGACACAAGCATGGGAAGGGGTGTTAGGAAGGAAGGCGGAGTTACAGACAAGAGTGCAGTCACTATAGGGCAGAGCTGGGAGGACAGTAAGGGGGCATGGGTAGGACCAGGAGAAGGGAAAAAGGGATGTGTGGACAGAGGCATGTTCAAGGGGCCACAGTAAGAGCCCAAAAGAGTAAGGTGGTCTGAGCTTTTTGTAGGCTCAGTGAGGTAGTTTTTTTGTTTGTTTGTTTTTGCCTTTTTCTTTTGGTACCAGGGATCAGATTCACGACTTGGCGCTTACCAGGCAAGCACTTGAGCCACCAAGCTAAATCTCCTGCTGTTTTCTTTCTTTCCTTTTTTTTTTTTGTCTTTTTGAGACAAGGTCTCACTGTGCATTTCAGATAGGTCTTGAGCTCACTTTGTAGCCCAGGCTGGTCTCTAACTTGCAGTGATCCTCCTGCCTCAGCTTCCCAAGAGCTGGGATTACAGGTGTGTGCCACTATGCCTGACAGTGAGGTAGTTTTCTAAAGAATTGGCTTGAGGAGGTAATGCTGGAGCTGGGAAGTTAGTTCATCTGAGTGCTTGCAGGGAGCCAGTCAGAGATGGTAGGTGGGGGAAGGAATGAAGGAACGGAGCAGATATCTAGGGTAACTGACATCTGGGATTCACGACTTATAACTAGGCCTGGTGTAAATGCCCCACCTGAAATAAAACCAGGCAGCAGCTTTCTGTATATAAATGAGAATTACAGATGGGTTAAATAAGTTACAAATGGTTCAGCATATGAAATAAATGCAGTAAGTAGAAGACCCTCCTACAGACTAGTCCTGTGCTTTTGACTTAAAGATGCCTTTCCAGAAGCAGGATTAGTAAAGGAATTCCAGACCTGGTGCAGAGTCACATATGTAGAATTATCAATAGTAGTGCCTGTGGTATATTTCAGATGTATAAAATATCTTACATATATGGTGATCCTATAAATAGGAAAGTAGTTGGGTGTAATGGCAAAAGCCTGTACTCTCAGGACTCTGGGAGACCAAGGCAGGAGGATTGCAAGTTTGAGCCCTGCTTGGGCAACTTAGTGACTTAGCAAGACCCTGTGTCAAAACAAAAAAGGGCTGGGGATGTATGTGATTTCAGTGGGAAGGTCCTGAGTCTAATCCCCAGTATTGGAAGGGGTGGGGACTAAGAAAGAGACAAGTCCCCCTAAAAGATAGGAAGTACAATAGGCTGAGAAACACAAAAAGATGTTTCAGGTCATTGATAACAAACAGCTGTCAGGCTGGCATATAGTGCCAGGACTCCGTGGTAGACCAGGTGCAAGGCTGCAGCCTCTAGTCGGTTCCTTAAAGTAGAAATGGCATGGGCAGTCCTTCCCATTGCACTAGTCATAAGATTATGTGTTCTCTGTGTTAGAGGCAAATGAAATGAAACTATTTTAAATATCTGTATTCTAAGAAGACAGGTTCATGACTTGAATATGTTTAAGAGTAAATAAAGTGGTCTTCATGGGCTGGGGATGTGGCTCAGTGGTAGAGTTTGCCTTGCATGCACAAGGCCTTGGTTTGATTTCCAGCACCAGACACACACACACACACACACACACACACACACACACACACGGCACACACGAAAAAAAAATTGGTCTTGGGCTTTTGTTGAAATGTGACAACTGTTGCCTAAGAGGAAGTGGGATTCTTAAAAAGTCTAGAGTTGTGATCATTAATAGATGTATACGTGCGGTAATGCATCTTTACTTAGAACAGAGCTTAACACTCAGAATTGTTTGTCCACCTCACCTACATCTCTTCCTGTTGGCTCATTATTTCCAAAAAAGTAAACTGACAGTGCAACTTGGCTAGAAGTTACTGTTCAGTCCAGTGCTGCTGCTGCTGCTAACAGCTCTCTTTTATGGTTTTCACATAAACTAGGCAGGTAGCACTGAACTGAGCAGGTGGAGTGTTAAGGGACTTCTCCAACAGCATCCTGAGGACTACATGTACTTATGCTCCCGCAGATGGTCTCAGAGAGATGGAGGACCTCATGTTGCCTGTCTTAATAGTCGTGTCTTACCTGGTCCTAAGTCTACAGCCGAGTTGGTAGAAAAGTTTCAGTTGCATCCAAGGACTGTGCCACTTAGCAGGTGAAGATGAGTTTACCCTTAAATTTAGTGTACTTTAGTGCTTTTCTATACATTCTTACCTTTTTTTTTTTTTTTTTTTTTTTTTTTTTTGAGATAGGAGTCTTGGTGTGTATTTCAGGCTTGCCTCAAACTCAAGGTGATCCTCCTGCCTCAACCTCCCGAGTGCTAGGATTTCGGGTGTGTGTCCACCAAACCTGGCTTAGACATTTTTGAAACATTTTCATCCTGGCAAGTGTGAGACTCTGTGTCCCATTCCTAGTACCATATATGCATACACAGACACACACAGTGATCAGAGGTGTGTGTGTGTGTGGGGGGGGTATGTGTTGGGTCCTGGGAAGCCCTTTTAGATAATTTTAGGTAGTAATCATTTGTTTTTCATTTGTTAGTGTGTATTAGGATTGAATCCATGATTTGTGGTTTTAAATAATTTTTAAGGATTTTCAGACACTTAGTATAAATCGTGAGTTTTTCATAAATTAACATTGTTGTGCATCCTCAAAATGAAAACAGAGATGGCTGTGTAAATTCCTGGTAAATTACCTTGAAGAAGTAATTATTTTGAGGCATCTTTAGAAAACATTAATTTTTTTCTTTTTGCTGTGTCAGGTTTTGTTATGTTTTCTTTTTCTTTCTTTCTTTTTTTTTTTTTTTTTTTGTCTTTTTAAGACACAGTCTCGCTATGCAATTCAGGCAGGCCTTCAGCTCACTTTGTAGCTCAGGCTGGTCTCAGACTCCCAGGTGCTGGGATTACAGGTCCACCACACCAGGCAGTATGTCAGTTTTCAGACAAGGTCTTGCTAGGTAGTCCAGGTTGGCCTCAAACTCAAAGTGATCCTCCTGCCTCAGCCTCCTAAGCACTGGCATTACAGGTATGTGCCATCATGCCAGACAGTGGAAAACAATTTCTAATCTGATTTCTGATTTTTAAAAATCTATATGCAAGCTAAGTGTGGTGGTGCATGCCTGTAATCAGAGGGCTGAGGCAGCGGTATCCATGAAAGTTCAAGGCCAGCCTTAACTACACACCAGTACCTTATCTCAAACAAACAAATCTATAGGCAAAACAACTGTTTCTATTAATGTCTGTGTCACTTAGTTTTAACAGGATTAAGATCTAAGCAAAGTAGTTATGTTCCAATTTAGTACTGACTTATAAAGGGGTACTTTTGAATTTTAGTGTTTCTTTTCTTTCTCTCTCTCTCTCTCTTTTTTTTTTTTTTTTTTGGTACCAGGAATCAAACTCAGGACTTCGCATCTTTGCAGGCAATTTGAAAAGAGGTAATTCTTCATAGTGTATCATTAATAGAAGTGCCTGATAGCAGCGTTGCTGTAGAAAACCACGCCTTGGACAGATAAAGGGTTATTGAAGGTTGAGTTAGAACAAATGCGTAAGTGTATGTGCTGTGTCTCTAGAAGGTCTTGGAGGAAAGAATCAGGTTAAGCCTGGCAGGGTTGAATTCGTGTCTGCTGGACCAGCCCTATGGGGCAGGAGCTCAGAGGGTGGCAGATGGCAGCTCCTGGAGAGGGAACTAGGAGGGGCTGGTGAGTGATTGGATTATAGTGCTGTTCTGAGAGGGAGAAGCCTGACTGAAACTCAAGAGTTTGATCCCTTAGGGGGTGGAATGCTATATGTGTGCTGGAGGGGTACTGAGGATTGAACCAGGGGCCTTCACAATGAGGTACACCCTTTGTACCCTACAGAGCGGGAGCACCAATTTTGTCATAAAGGTATTTATTGTAAATAATACCCATGTTTATTCTTTAGAATATGTCAGTTGATGAATTATTTAATTTTGTGAGTTTTATTAAGCAATGAGTAACAGGCAAAAATATCAAAAAATACTGAAATTTTAATGTTTTTTGTTTATAAGAAAGCATCAAAATTTTCAGCTTCAGCTGTGTTTTGGTGTACAAAGTCTGGAAAAAAACCCAAATAAATTCCTATAGGAACTACAATGAAAATGTCAATAGAACTCTGCAACAAAAATAATCTTTGCTTTAATTGTCACACCCAGTGCATCTTCACACATGACAACTGTGTGCATGCTCCATGCACACTTCTTGCTTGCACTTGACAGCACTTGTGCTTATCCTTCCTTTCCTATGTGATGATCTTTTTTTTTTTTTTTCAAAGAACTGGGAATTAAACTCACAGCCTTGTGCTTGCCAAGCAAGTGCCTGTGCCATTGAGCTAAATCCCTGACCAGCCCATTCTTATCACCTCTCTTCCTGTTCTGTCAGGAGCTTCCTACTGTATTGTACAAGGTGCATTTAGAAAAATAAGATATCAGTAAGGTAAAATACTAAATATGTGATGAGTCCTTAGACTAGACATCAGTATTTTCACATCAGCTGTTTTATGTTTACTTGCTTAAAAAACCTAAACGATAACATCAGAAATAAAAACCTGTGTGAACTACAGTGTAAATACAAACAAAAGTCCACCAGAGAAATTATCTTTGCTTCAGATGTCATACCAAAGGCAGTGTTTGCACATGGCCAGCTGCATGTTCTATACGTAAGGATCGATACACATGTTTTGTTTTCCTGTGCTTTCCTGCTGTAGAGCACAGTTGGTATCATATTTGGTTTCCCTGTTGTCATAGTACATCTGTGTGATGCTGCACCTGTCTGTTCACCTGTCAGTGCATCAGTGTGGTCCCACAATTATTTATATAGTTCCCTGGGCAGAAGCATTTGTTTTTCCTCTACAATAAATGATCTCTTATGAGTTCCAGTTCATCTTCTGAGAAAAGTTCTCTGTGATATTTTGCACTTGTTATTTTCCTTGTAAACTATCAAATTATGCCACAGATGTTTAGGATTGAGTAAAATACAGCCATTGGCCAATGCTCTGTGTTTGGAGTGACATACTAGTGACTGCATAACTCATCAACATCTCTGCCTTTGGTTTTGTTGTAGAAGTTATCATCTCAGCCTTCTGTTTTGTCTAGGTTTACCTATCAGTATTTGCAATGCATCATGGTGCAATATTGATATTAGCAATATCAGTTTGTTTTTGTTTGCAATGTAGGGGGCTAATATATCTTTCTGAAATCCAAAGACTGTACTATAAAATTCTGTTTTGAAATCACATTTCATTTGAGATTTCTGCTTTGTTCCTGCTACAGATCCTATGCTGGTCAACTTGTGCTCTGTTAGCAAATGTAAATCTTTATTTATTTATTTATTTATTTATTTATTTATTTTATCTGTACCAGGGATCAAACTCACAACTGCATGCTTGCAAGGCAGGCACTTATGCCGCTGAGCTAAATCCCCAGCCCTCTGTTAGCAAATGTAATAGCAGTTGGAAACTGGTAAACGTATTGTGGAATGTCACATTCTGATTAGTTTGGGAGGTGGGAGCCACAAGCCTGTTCACAGCATCATTTGGTTTATTACTGTATGAATAAGGACCTGGTTGCTGAGTTCCAGGGTAAATTTCTAAATTGAAACATAGTAAGTCCTTGCATCTCTACAAGAGCAAACATTTTTATGTCATATTTTGAAGAAGTTTTTTGGGGGAAATACATTGCCTGAAGTTGAAGGAACCATGAATTGCTGCAAGAGATCCAGCAGCAATCATATATTGAGATGGTGCATACATTGCTTAACAATTACAGATCTCTCAAATCATGAGTGAACAGCAGGCACATTATCAGTTCTTTTTTTTTTTTCTTGCCAGGTGGTTTTGTCATCATACCTCAGGCAATTTTGAAAGAAACCAAATCTTCTCAGTGTCCTTGTTAGTCTACAAACTGCAAGCTCACACCCATTGCTTTTCATAAGGCTTTTACATTCCTGTGATAACCCATGGAAAGCCCTGCCCAGTACAGCAGCCCTATGAATGCTTTCAGTTGAGCT